>JXCR01145228.1:292705-305765 GCA_002079205.1 Phalaenopsis hybrid cultivar | reverse complement strand
AATTGACATGGCTAACCTAGCCCAAACCCAAGCTTTGCTCACTTGAACCCACATTGAACCCATGAATTAAATATGACCAAACCACCTTAAAGCAATCAAATTAACTCCACCTCAGCCATTAGTTAGACCCTAAGACTGAGGCAAAACCCATATAACAACCTCAACTAAGCCATGGACCAAAATTCCCCAAATTAATGGATCTTATTTCCAAAAATGCACATACTTAAGTTACCCTTACCAAAATTATACTCCATTGCATTAAATTGGTTTGATAGATTCCCCTGGATGCCTTGAGCTCCTAGCCACCTTCCTCTACCATTGGCAGCTGGCCTAGTTTCCAGAGAAGCCAAAACTGAGGGCCACCCCCTCTTGAATTTCACCCAAATCAAACCTAGAGGCCAACTCGGCCTAATTAAATTGTAGAGCTCCTCTACCCTCTACCTAAGCACCACAATGAACCCAAAAATTTTCCCTGAGAGCCACCCCATGGCGATTTTTATAAAAACTCACCTCCATGGCCATGGGAGGTGTGCTAAAAAATTTGTCAAAGAAAGCTTCACAAATCACTCACAGAGCTTCCTTGAGACCTCCACAGCCCATTCCAATCACTCCATTACCTTGATTCCCCCTGTGTAACCCTAATTTTGAGCTTGAAAATTAGGGCAGAAATAGGACATCCCTAAAAACTCCACCAAACTTCAATTGCTTGTGCCCACACCTTCACAACAGCAATAGAAGACAAAGCCCCATCAAATTATCCTCTGAAATAGCCTCTACAATAGCTCTAGACCAACACCCAAAATAGGCCTTAATCGAAATCATAATTAGGCTATACATCAAGACCAGAGACTCAATCCTTAGTTTCTTTGGATCACGACGAATGTGCCAAGACCCTCTGATTGAAGCTTCACTTCTCAAAGCCAAGATATAAAACTTCTCTTATTCCCGAGCCTATTTGAACTCTCCATTTATTTTGAGTTGATTTCAAGTCATCATAACCATATGGATATAATCTTCTATTCTAGAAGAGCATTTAAAAAAAATTTCATCTAATTTGGATAAGAAATGAGAGAGAACTTAAGACTAGAAGATGGATGGTTCTCGGGCTAGGCTATCGGGGATGATGACGGAGCATCTTTCGATCACGCTTGTATCGGATGGACAACGCTTCGGAACATAAACTGCGGGTTGAGTCAGCGCTGAGGTGGACGACGGTGTCGAATGGGAGCGTGCCACGTGGAGCTTCGGAGTCGCCAAAGGTAGAGGTGGCACCGCGCATTTAAATAGATAAATAGGGATTTAATTATTTCAAAAAATGATCCCTAACTTAAAAAATTCATATATTGGGGTCGAAAAATCACAAAAATAAAATAAAAATACTCTCTTTCTCAGTGAACAGAGGAGAACAATGTGGAAAAGATTTGGAATCCATGTGGTGCATATTTTATTTTTATTTAATTAAACACTCATTTGGATGTTTTGATTCTCCATGCATGTAGTAATCACACCATGGCTTGAAATTTTAGCATGTTGCTGTATCTGTCTTAGGGAACATTCTTTGATTTTTCCAAAGTCAGAGGAGGTCACTAGACAGAGAATCATATTTTTCAAGTTTATATGTATTATTTGCTTAAATTAATCATGAAAATTAGCATGTTTCTTAGAAAAATCCAAGAAAATTTTTGGAAGGTTTATGATGATCAGAGAGCCTTTGGAAAAATTTCTCATGAGTCAAGTCATTTAAAATGCACACAATCTTTACAAACCCTAAATCACTAAAATAATTAATTTTAAAAAATAAAAACAACAAAATGACTTCGCTTTTGAGCTCCACTATTTTTTTAGGATCCAGAGAACTCACCATAAAAATTTCAAAGCATTTTAAGTTCATTTGATAACTTAAATTAATTTTTCAAGTTAATTAAATATTTTGGCACTAAAATGATTTTTAATAAATAAAATATAACTTTAAAAACTATAAAACTTATTTTTTGGAGTTCTCTGTGATCAGGGGTATTTTCTAAAAATAAAATGATATTTAAAATATTTGTGCCTATTTTAAACATTTAAATAATAAAACATCCATAAAAAATTACAAAAATAATAAAACTCATAAAAATGTTCTAAATTGCTTCCTAAGCACTTAGGAATAATTAAAATATTTTTCCTAATTTTCTAAATAAAGAAACTGAATTTCAAAGCTATAAAAATAATTTTTAAAGGCTAAAAATGAGTTTTCACTAAAAATAATTCCAATAAATCAAATAAAATTCAATAAAATATAAAATCTTCTCCTCTCATTTCTTTGACCTTAGTAGGACTTCTCAAAAATATGAAACTTAATTTTCAATATTTAAAATATTCTATATGTAACAAATACCCCGAAAGTTAAAATAATTCTTAAAACTTAAATAAAATTCAAAAAATCATGAAATTTGGTCCAAAGGCTTCTGTGGTGCAAGTCTACCTTTATTAAAAATTTCAAGGAATTTGCATTTACCTTGGTCAAGTTAGGAATTTTATTTGAAAAATTCTATTTCTGCATGTAAATAATTATATAAATTAAGTTAAATTTTGAAAAATCACATTTTCTCCTCTAATGTCTTAATTGACCCATGAATGAGGTATGATAAAAATTTCAAAGTCATTGGGATTAAATTTGATAAATTATGAAGTGTTAGAGCCTTAGGAGCAATTGTGAAATTTCGGAAACTTAGCCTTAATTAACATTTAGACTTAATTCAAGGAGGAAAATGGGTAACCTCTGATCTTAATTTGGATATTTGAAACACAAGGGGTTAATTGGTAGAAACCAACCTCACTTTCTTAATTGAAAAGATAAGTTAATAAATTTCTAAATTATTAAAATTTGGAATTTTGTTAAAATAAATGAACTTAGGACTTAGGGGTATAACTTTTGAAGTTAATAATTAATTAATTTAATACTCCTATTTTGATATTCAAATAAAATTCAAATCATGAATCATGACCACCTAAAGTTAAACCTTTTTAAAATTAATTAAGGCACTCACTTAAGTCTTAAGGGCTTAGTAGTGACTTAGGCTAAATCACGGCTGATTAAATGAGGATTAGAAAAACAAACCCAATTAAAATTAGAAGATCTTTCAAACACTACAAGCCCAAGACAAAATTTGACTGTGTTATAATAACACTAATATGCCTCTTTAAGAGTCTTCACCCACATAATCTTCAAAATTAAATTGCAGATGATAATTACCTTACTCTTCGGGATAATTGAGACATCAATGCTAACTGAGCACTAAGGGTATTTACAGGATGAATTATTAAGCAACATAATAAGTTTAAATGGACACGGGATTTTTCACCGGGCAGCGAGAGAGTAGAACGGACCTGCTTTATTATCTAGATTAGTTGGATACCTTGGAGATCTACTAAACTTAATATAATTTGCTTGGAAACATCATCCTTAATTAAACTCCTAAGGGCCCACCAACATATGACCTAGGGTTGGATAGGTCATCAAATTTTTACTTCACTATTTCATATAAACTGCCTTAACATGCCTTTTGAGTTTCAGGTGGTAGAACGAGAACACTCGCCCGATACGCTTTTACAGTTTTCAGCGTCGTCTTTCTTGTACTTTCATACCTGCAAATTTGCATTCTAAACAACAATGTCACCCTACATGAAAACTAAAACTATCAGGATAGCTACAAAACCAAAACTGAAACTAAAATTAAAATCATTCAAGATAAAATTCACCCCCCACAATATTCAGAATATAAAGCAACTCAAAATTCAATCAGAAACATCACACAAAACTATAACTTCAACTAAATTAAGATGTCTCTATCGGATGATCTAGAATTCCTCAAAGGAGGTAACCTACAGTTGCTAACAAGGTTTTCTACGGTCTAAATGAAATTATGGAACTCAATAAGTTCAGTTTAGTAAGTTCATTTGGACTAAGTGAATCTAATAGAAAATAGTGGTGTCGGAAAGAGGAAACCTTAGGATCCTAACCAGTGTTGCACTAATCAACTTTAACATGCCCCCATAAAAATTTAAAGAACTTCAACCATAAGTCCACCTGATTTGACATCATAACTTGACACACTGTAAAACTCAAACTAGTCACGGCAAGGAGCTTGGAGCTAGCATGGTGGGCAGCACGGCCATCTTCAACAGCAAAACCTGTCCTCCCCAGCTAAACCATTCTTCCTTCCATAGATATAAAAAATAAAGCCATTGGATTTTGAGCTTGTGTGTCTAGTGCAACATAAATCTTTACCTTATTTTTAGGCATTTGTATAGCCCAGCTTGTCGGTGTTATTTTAGGTTGGTTTGTGGGGTTGCCCGTAAGAAGCTGTCGATCGCCGGAATTGAAATCCCGCCGCCTGCTACAGATGGACGTTGAAGTATGAAATCAAACTGACCCCATATTTTTCATTATTTAAAATGAAAAGCACTANGTGTTGGGTAGGCCATCACAGCGGGCTTTAAAACAGAAAGTTTTAGGGTTAGCTATATGGCCGAAAACCTCGAAATCTTTAGTGCAAGCACTAAAAATAGAGGTTAATCTGTAAACCGGGCGGGTCTTAATTTATGGGTATTTTTAACATGTTTGTTTAAAAAGGTGTAAAATTTAATTAATATTTCAAAGTGCGTGCATCACAACATGGTTTGGTTTAATTTGCAAAGTAGCAAACCAAATTAGGAAGGGAGATGTGAAAAAAAAAATTAGGACCTAGTTCGGGACCCAATTAGTGGCAGAAAATGCCCAGGTGGAATTAGACCACCAATACACCTATTGGGGGTCCGACCCCACATGAAAATTTAAAGAGTCCTTATGGCTTTCTGAACCCCTCTGTTCAAAGATGGTTGAACAGCTAGTCCTGAAGTCCAAAGAGTTAGCTGAACTTTCCCAAGATAGAAATTGGTAAAGTATGCCAACAGAAGAAGGGTAATTTGGTCCAAGAGAGACATGGACATATTACCGATGTGTGAAAATAATATTTCTTGATTTGTTTGGAGAGAAAAGCTTGTACCCAGCAGAGTCGCCAGAAGCTGTCGGCGCTATTTCGGGTTGGTTTATGGGTTGCCCGTAAGAAGCTGTCGGTCATTGGAATCGAAATCCCGTCGCCCACTTCAGAAGGACGTTAAAGTATGAAATCAAACTGACCCCATATTTTTCATAGTTTACGGAAGGACGTTGAAGTATGAAATCAATTTGATCCCATATTTTTCATAGTTTAAAATGAAAGGAATTTACATATATATTTAGTTTTAGAAAAATATGAAATCAAATTGACCCCATATTTTTTATAGTTTAAATGAAAGAGCGTTGTACCTCAAATCCTGTATCTATCCCAAAGGATAAACACAAGACTTGAGGATGAGGCTCGATAAAAATATTTAGTTTTAGAAAAATATAAAATCAAACTGACCCCATATTTTTTATAATTTAAATGAAATAGCATTGTACTAAGTATGAAATCAAACTGACCCCATATTTTTCATAGTTTAAAATGAAAGAGCACTGTACCTGGGTATGAAATGAAACTGACCCCATATTTTTCATAGTTTAAATGAAAGAGCACTATACCTCAAACTGTATCTATCCCGAAGGATAAACACAAGACTTGAGGATGAGGCTCGATCAAATAAACTAAGGGATCCCGAAGGATAAACACAAGACTTGAGGATGAGGCTCGATCAAATAAACTAAGAAAAGTATGAGGTCCGTTAGACCCCATATTTTTCATAGTTTAAAATGAAAAAGCACTGTACCTCAAATCCTGTATCTATCCTAAAGGATAAACACAAGACTTGAGGATGAGACTCGATCAAATAAACTAAGGAAAGTATGACATCGGATAAACACAAGACTTGAGGATGAGGCTCGATCAAATAAACTAAGGAAAGTATGACGTCCGGTCCCATAGTTTTCATAGTTTAAAATGAAAGAGCACTGTACCTCAAATCCTATATCTATCCCAAAGCACAAGACTTGAGGATGAGGCTCGATCAAATAAACTAAGGAAAGTATGATGTCTGTTTGGTCTGCAAGACTTGAGGATGAGGCTCGATCAAATAAACTAAGGAAAGTATGACGTCCGTTTGGTAAAGACTTGAGGATGAGGCTCGATCAAATAAACTAAGGAAAGTATGACGTCCGTCTGGTCTGCAAAACCTTTATGTTTGCCAACAAGTTCCCCTATNNTATATATATATATATAGTTTTAGAAAAAAATATGAAATCAAACTGACCCCATATTTTTCATAGTTTAGATCAAAGAGTGTTGAACCTCAAATCCTGTATCTATTCCGAAGAATAAACACAAGACTTGAGGAATGAGGCTCAATCAAATATACTAAGGAATAAATGACGTCCGTTTGGTCTGTGAAACCTTTATATTTGTCGACAAGTTTCCTTATTTAATATAAAGAATTAAATAGGGTTTATATTAAGCTAGGTTCGGACATGCTTCCTATAAGGGCAAGCCCCTATAGTTAATTACATCTTAAATGACCAAATTCATTTAAGAAAACTCTCGATAAAAATCAAGGAATACTATCTTCACAAAATTTCAAAGGGGAGGACTTTTTAATGAAATCGGACTAGGAGGTGTGAAAGTGGATTATCTCAAATTTAGAACATTTATTATGGAATCCCAAGGAGGAAGAACTTGGAGATGTCATAGATTCAGAGGAAAACCTCGGTGACTTCCCAAGCTATCCTAATGTTTGGCTTAAATTTTAAGATGCAATATTTAAGTGTTTCATCCTGCAAATTTTATTAATTTAGGGCTTACATTTGTGTGAAACAATCACGCAAATAGTCTGGAAGATGCGAGGATTTAGGTCGTGACAAACGACAACCTCATAATCCTAAGACGAGTTAGGGCTTATATTGTATAGCAGAGTTATGCAAATGCCTAAAGATAAGGTGAGGATTTATGTTGCACTAGACAGACAACCTCAAAATCCTATGACTTTGTTGTTTAAGTTTTAAGGAAGGAAGAGNGACCGAAGTCACCTAAGAAGACTCTCGATAAAAATCAAGAAATATTATCTTCAAAGAATTTTAAAGGGTAGGGCTCTTTAACGAAATCAGACATAGAGGTGTGAAAGGGGATTGGTTCAAATTTAGAACATTTCTTTGTGGAATTCAAAGGAAGAGGAACTAGGGGATGTCATGGATCCAGAGGAGAACCCCGGTGACTTCCTAAGCTATCCTAATGTTTGGTTTAAGTTTTGAGGAGAAATATTTAGTTGTTTCATCCTGCCAATTTTATTAGTTAGGGCTTACATTTGTATGAAATGATCACACAGATAGCCTGGAAGATGTGAGGATTTAGGTCATGATAAATGACAACCTTGGAATCCTAAGACGAGTTAGGGCTTATATTGTATGGCAGTGTATACAAAGGCCTAAAGATAAGGTGAGGATTTACGTTGCATAAGCAAGCAACCTCAAAGTCCCAAATAGCCTGAAAGATGTGAGGATTTAGGTCGTGACAAATGATAACCTCGGAATCCTAAGATGAGTTAGGGCTTATATTGTATAGCAGGGCTACACAAAAGCCTAAAGATAAGGTGAGGATTTACGTTGCATAAGCAAGCAACCTCGAAGTCCTATGTATTTAGCCTAAAGATAAGGTGAGGATTTACGTTGCATAAGCAAGCGACCTCGAAGTCCTATGGTTTTGTTGTTTAAGTTTAAGGAAGGAAGATTGGTTTAACTGGGGAAGACAGGTTTTGTTGTTGAAGATGGTCGTGCTGTCCACCATGCTAGCTCCAAGCTTCTTGCCGCGACAAGGTTTAGTTATCTAGTGTGTCAAGTTATAATGTCAAATCAGGTGGCCCTATGGTTGAAGTTCTTTAATTCTTAGTGGTGTCAAGTTATAATATCAAATCAGGTGGCCCTATGGTTGAAGTTCTTTAAATTTTATGGGGGTATGGTCAAGTTATAATATCAAATCAGGTGGCCTTATGGTTGAAGTTCTTTAAATTTTATAAGGGCGTCTGCTGCCCACCAAGCTAGCTCCAAGCTCCTGCTGCGACGAGTTTGAGTTATCTAGTGTGCCATGTTATAACGCAAATCAGGTGGCCATATGGTTGAAGTTCTTTAAATTTTAGGGCATATTAAAGTTGATTTGAGCGACACCGGTTAGGATCCTACGGTTCCCTCGTTCCGACACCACTATTTTCTATTCGATTCACTTAGTCCAAATGAACTTACTAAACTCAACTTAATCAGTTCCATAATTTCATTTAAACCATGGGAAGTCTCGTTAGCAACCATAGGTTACCTCCTCCGAGGGATTCCCGATCATCCGATAGAGACGTCTTAGTTTAGTTGAAGTTGTGATTAAATTTTGAGTTGTTTTATACTTTTAATGTTTTGGCGGTGAATTTTATCTTGGTTGATTTTAGTTTTGGTTTTGGTTATGATTAAAATGCAAGTTTCTATAGGTAAATGCAAGCGTGAGACATGTAAGAAAAAGGCAGAAGAAAGACGGTACTATAAATTGTAAAAGCGTACCTGGCGAGTCTTCTCGTTCCACCACCTAAAACTTAAAATGCATGTTAAGGCAATTTATGAAGAGCAGGAAAAGTAAGTTTTGGTGGACTTAAAAAAACATGTGAGGGCATTTATGAAGAGCAGGAAAAGTAAAGTTTTGGTGGTTTTCCCACCTGAAACTTAAAATGCATGTTAAGGCAGTTGATGAAGAGCAGGAAAGGTAAAATTTTGGCAATTTTCCCACTTAAAATGCATGTTAAGGCAGTTTATAAAGAGCAGGAAAGGTAAAATTTTGGTAATTTTCCTAACCCTTACGTCATATCTTGGTGAGTCCTTAAAAGTTTAATTAAGGATGATTTCATTGAGTGAAGAATATTAATNGAAGAGTGGTTTAGCTGGGGAAGATAGGTTTTGCTGTTGAAGATGGTCATGCTGCCCACCATGCTAGCTCCATGCCCCTGCCGCGATGAGTTTGAGTTTTCTAGTGTGTCAAGTTATAATGTCAAATCAGGTGGCCCTATGGTTGAAGTTCTTTAAATTTTATAGGGCATATTAAAGTTGATTAGAGCGACACCGGTTAGGATCCTACGGTTCCCTCGTTCCGGCATAACTATTTTTTATTGGATTCACTTAGTCCAAATGAACTTACTAAACTCAACTTAATAAGTTCCATAATTTCATTTAAATTGTGGGAAGCCTCGTTAGCAACCGTAGGTTACCTCCTCCAAGAGATTCTCGATCATCTGATAGAGATGTCTTAATTTAGTTGAATTTGTAGTTTTGTGTGATGTTTGTGATTAAATTTTGAATGTTGTGGGGGAGAATTTTATTTTTGATTGTTTTTAATTTTGGTTTTGGTTTTATGGCTATCCTAATAGTCTTAGTTTTCCATGCAAATTTGTATAAGCACAAAAGTATAGCATAAAAGTACAAGAAAGACAACGCTGAAAACTGTAAAAGCGTACCTGACGAGTCTTCTTGTTCCACCATCTGAAACTTAAAATGCATGTCAGGGCAATTCATATGAGACAGGGAAGTAAAATTTTGATAGTTTTTCTAACCCTATGTCATATCTTGGTGGGTCCTTAGGAGTTTAATTAAGGATGATTTCATCAAGTGAAACATATTAAGTTTAATAGATCTTCAAGATATCCAACAGATCTAGAGAAAGAAGCCGGTCTGTGCTACTCTCTCGCTGCCTGGTGGAAAATCTCAAGTTCTTTTAAACTTATTATGTTGCTTAATAAGTCATCCTGTAAATACCTTTAATGCTCAGTGAACATTGATGTCTCAATTATCCCTAAGAATAGAGTAATTATCACTTGTGATTCAATTTAAGAATTATGTGGGTGAAGACCGTTAAAGAGGCAAGTTAGTGTTGTTGGATCACTTAGCCAAATTTTAACTCTAATTGGGCTTGTAGTGTTTGAAAGGTATTTTAATTTTCAATGATATTTGCTTTTCTAATCCTCATTTAGGTGAAACTTGATTTAACCTAAGCCATTACTAAGCCCTTAAGACCTAGGTGAGTGTCTTAATTAGTTTTGAAAAGGTTAAGCTCTAGGTGGTCATAATTCATAATTTAAATTTTATTTGAAAATCAAAATAGGGTATTAAATTGATGAGTTATTAACACCCAAAATCATACCCCTAAGTCCTAGGTTCATTTTATTTTAATAAACTTCCAAATTTTAGTAATTTAGAAATTTATTAACTTATCTTTTTAATTAGGAAAGTGAGATTGGTTTCTGTCAATTAACCCCTTATGTTTCAAACATCAAATAAATTGATTAAGATCAAAGGTTATCCATTTCCGTTCTTAAATTAAGCCTAAATGTTAACTAAGACTAAATTTCCAAAATTACGCATTTGTCCCTAAGGCTCTAACACTTCATAAATAATCAAATTTAATCCAAATGACTTTGGAATTTTTATCCTACCTTAATCATGGGTCAATTAAGACATCAGCGGAAAAAAATGTAATTTTTCAAAATTTAATTTAATTTATATAATTATTTTTATGCAAAAATATGATTTTTCAAAGAAAATTCTTAACTTGACCAAGGTGACTCCCAATCTCTTGAAATTTTTATTGGAGGTAGACCTAAACTAGAGAAGTCTTCACACCAAATTTCATGATTTTTTTTTGAATTTTATTTGAATTTTAAGAATTATTTTAATATTTGGGGTATTTTAAATATAAAATATTTTAAATGGAGAAAATTAAGTTTTGTTTTTTTGAAAAGTCTCCCTGAAGTCAAAGAACTCAGAGGAGAAAATTTTATATTTTTATGAATTTTACTTGATTTATTGGAATTATTTTAATGAAAACTCATTTTTATCCTTTAAAATTATTTTTAAGTTTTAAAATTCAATATCTTTATTCTGAAAGTCAGAAAAAATATTCTAATTATTCCTAAGTGCTTAGGAAGCAATTTAGAACATTTTCATGGGTTTTATTATTTTTGTATTTTGTAGAGATTTTTAATTATTTAAATATTTAAAGTTGGTTGAAAATCAAGTTTTTATTTTAAATATCATTTTATTTATAGAAAATACCCCTAATCACAGAGACCTAAAAAACTAAGTTTCATAATTTTTTTGAGTTGTATTTAGATTCTTAAAAATCATTTAAATGCCAAAAGTAATGTTTATCTTTAAAAATCAAGTTAAGTTACCAAATGAACTCAAAATATTTATGGTGAGTTCTCTAGATCAGGAATCATAATAGAGATAAAAAATTAAGTAATTTAAATGTTTATATTTTCCAAAATTAATTATCTTAATGATTTTGGGTTTGTGAAAATTAGGTATATTTTAAATGACTTGACTCATGAAATTATTTCCAAAGGCTTTTCTAGTCATGGGAGACCTTCCAAAATTTTCTTGAAATTTTCTATTCAATATGCTAATTTCCACTATTATTTTAAAGAAATAATGTGCAACAACTTGAAAAATATGGATCTCTGTATAGGGACTTTCTCTAACTTTGGAAAAATCAGAGGATATTTGACCGACCTTTTTTATTTTGTAAATCGACAATTACAAGAATTTGATGACGCTACCAGAAGATTTAATATCCAGCAACGGTCTCAAAATTTTACTGCGACTTTATATATATGTGTTTGATTTAATAAAGATGTATGGATATAATATTCAATAATGTCAAAGTCAAATTTTTCAAATCAAGTATACGTTTCGCTCAAGTAATATAGGGTTCTAATGGAGTCCTAGTTATCGATCCCACATGAAGAAATAAAATACTCGGACTAAGGCTTAATAAAAAGTAATACTTCAACTACAACGACGGCGTTCAATTTGTTTATCAGTCATTAATAGACAATTGAAATAAGTAGATAATTTGGATAACTAATAAATAATTAATGATAGAAAGTAGGGTTTAATTTGTGATATTTAATATATAAGAAAGCATCCTTCTCCTTTTCAAGAAATTACAGTGAATGGATAAAATGAATTAGTTCAATTTATATTGGGCCAAATAGGAGCATACCTATTCTTGACCCTTTGGTCCAGGCATAAAGGACTAATCCTACGCTTGTTTACTGAATCTGCGGCTAGGCTGGGAGGATACCGGCTCTCACTTTGACTAATCCTATGCTTGGTTACTGATTCTGCGACTAGGCTGGGAGGATACCGGCTCTCACTTCTGAGCTCCCACGTTCCCCTCGCCTGAGGGCTAACATCTACACTTCAACACCCAAACGATAGGATTGAATTGAGCTCCCACATTCCCCTCACCTGAGGGCTAACATCTACACATCAGCACCCAAACGATAGGACTCAATTGGAGATTTTAGTTTGTCACTCTAAAATCTCTGATTCTATGCCCGATAGTAATATTTCTCTATTTATTTGCACCTAATTGGGGATTTTAGTCTGTCACTCTAAAATCTCCAATTCTACGCTCGATAATTTTTTTTCCATATTTATTTGCACCCAACTGACCGAATTGGGGATTTTAGTCTGTCATTTTCTAAAATCTCCAATTCTACGCCCGATAATTTCATTTCCCTATTTATTTGCACCCAATTTCTGTCACTCTAAAATCTCCAATTCTACGCCCGATAATATTATTTCCTTATTTATTTTCACCCAACTTCCAATGCAATCTCCAATTCTACGCCCGATAATATTATTTTCCTATTTATTTGCACCCAACTTCCAAGGTTTCCAAATCTATGCCCGATAATATTATTTCCCTATTTATTTGCACCCAACTTCCAAGGGCTTAAATCTCCCTGAATCTTGGATGTAATCTTCACTTTAGTTGTAAAACTCAACATATTTTAACAAACTAATTGGCCAGATTAAAAGTAAATTAAGATTGAAGTGAAAAGATTATTATAATTTCTTAAATATTTTCAAGGCTTCACCAATTAAAATCACCATTTCACAAATCTCGAAATAAGGAGAAAGACAGAGAAAACTACTCAAAACTCATGGGGAAAGCACAAANACCAGGTTAAGAGTAGGGAGCAGGTCCATGCAACCTTCTTAATGTCTGGTAAAAAGCCTTGGGTTCATTTTACA
>JXCR01145228.1:278179-290320 GCA_002079205.1 Phalaenopsis hybrid cultivar | reverse complement strand
GGCCAAAATCTTCTCTTTAAAGATGTGGATGAGTTTTCCCAAGAGTTGCTTATGCACCCCTCCAAAATTCGGCCTTATCCATTGTACAAGTACACATAACAGTCGATCCAGTCGTCGGCGGCCTCGATGGCGTCGTCGGCGGCCTTTTGGAGATTTTGTCCTGTAGCCTCGAAAAAAGCTAGCTGTCGGCGGCGTCGATGACGCTGTCGGCAACCTAGTGTAATTCTCCACATTTTGGTCCTTTTTGTTCCAAATTCGCTCCTTTATGCATCTTTTTGCTCCATTTACCTTAATTCATCATTCCTACAACAAAACATCAAAAATACCTTTCTTTAAAGTGCAATATCATTAAAAATAGTATAAAAGAGGTACGAAAATCTCAACATATTTTACTTTGGTCAATATTTTCCTTAATAGCGGCTACAACATGCCAAAATTTCAAGCCAAGGTGATGTGTCAATATGCATAGAGAATCAAATATTTCAAAATAGTGTTTAATTAATTAAAAATAAAATATGCATCAAATGGACTTAAAATTTATTCCACATTGTTTTTCTCTATTCACTGAGTAAGAGGGTATTTTTATTTTATTTTTGTGATTTTTCTACACAAAGTTATGAATTTTTTAAGTTAGGGGTATTTAAATGTAAAAGTTCTATTTATCTATTTAAACCGCGTGTGCTGAATAGATCCTAGGCAGCTCTGAAGGTATGTGTGGTGCGCTCTAGTTGGACGCCGCCATCCACGTAGCTACTGACTTGGCCCACGATTTATGTCCGAAAGCGATGTCTGGCTCGATCTTTTCCGTCTATTTGATACACGATTGATCAAACGACTCCCCATCATCGTCCCCGATAGAATGATCCCGGGACCGTCCACACTAAAACCCTAAAATCTCGGCCTAAACTTAACCAAATTACTTTGGGTTTGATCCTATGGACTCGTTTAAGTGAGACAAACATATCCATATGGTAATCAAACAATCAAATTAACTCTAAGCAAATGGAGAATTGAAATAGGCTTGGGAGGAGTTGAGGTTTTATACCTTTGCTCTAAAAAGTGAAGCTTCTATCAGAGGGTCTTGGCATGTTTGTTGTGATCTAAAGAGACTAGGGATTGAGTCTCTAGTCTTGGTGTGAGGCCTAGATATGATTTCAATCACAGTCGGATTTGGGTGTTGGTCTAGAGCTATGGAGAGGCTCTATGGAAGGGGGATTTGATGGGGCTTTATCTTCTTTTACTGTTGTGAAGGTGTGGGTGAAGTTAATTTGAGTTTGGTGGACTGTGGAGGTGTATTGGGTTCTGTCCTGGTTTCCGACAAGGTTTCAAGCTCAAAATTGAGCTCCGGCAATGGGAATTGGTGGGGGAAAATAGTTGGAATGCACTGAGGGGATCTTAGGGAAGTTATGTCAGAAGTTTGGAGAGCCCTCTCTAAGGAAATTTCAGGACACCTCGCATGGTTGTGGAGGTGAGTTTTTATAAAAATTGTCATGGGGTGGCTCTCAAGGAATAAGTTTAGGTGCATTGTGGTGCTTAGGTGGAGGGCTGAGGAGCTCTACAAGTCAATTTGGCTGAGTTGGCCTCTAGGCTTGATTCGGGTGAAGTCCCTTGGGGGTGGATCTTGGTTTTGAGCTTTTCCGGCCACTAGGCTGGCTGGCCAACTAGGGGGAGGTGGCTAGGAGCTCAAGGAACCCAGGGGAATATGTCACAGCAATTTAGTGCAATGATACCTAATTTCGATAAGGATATCTTAAGCACATGCATTTTTGGAAATAATATCCCTTGATTTGGGGGATCTTTGGTCTGTGGCTTGATTTAGGTGATTTCATGGTATTTGGGCTAGTCGCTAAGTGCAACTAATGGCTGTGGTGGAGTTAATTTGGTGACTTTAGGGTGGTTAGGTCACATTTAGTGCAGGGGTTCAAGTGGGTGCAAATGACCAAATCTTAGGTTTGGGCTAGTTTAGTGACCAAAGGAAAATATGTTGAAGTTTTCATACCTATTTTACACTGATTTTGATGATATTTCACTTTAAAGAAGGGTATTTTTGATGTTTTATTGCAGGTATGATGAATTATTATCATTAGAGCAAAAAAATGCAAAAACGATGCAATTTGGAGCAAAAACAAGCAATAAATGATATTTTGCCCTGTCACCTTTTGATAAGTCTTTGGATGCTTAATCTCTTTTATACTTCTTACATATTTTTCNTGAATGAGATTACACTTTAAAGTAAGGTCATTTTCATTCTTATTTTGTAGGGCTATCTGTTAGGAACACAACACAACTGAAATGGGGCAAAACAAAGCTAAAACGGAGCCAAACGATGGAGCTGCGTAGTCTGCTCTCCGACGGCACCCAGAACAGTGTCGACGGTAAGATTTACCCGAGAAGACCTAAAAATAACAGAAAAGTNCATTTTCATTCTTATTTTGTAGGGCTATCTGTTAGGAACACAACGCAACTAAAATGGGGCGAAACAAAGCTAAAACGGAGTCAAACGATGGAGCTGCGTAGTCTGCTCTCCGACGGCACACAGAACAGTGTCGACGGCAAGATTTACCCGAGAAGACCTAAAAATAACAGAAAAGCTCACCGACGGCGCCCTCGAGCCCACCGACGGCGCCCGGGACGACTATGGACCGACTTTTGGCGGTTATGAGCCGAAGTTCAACGTATTTGGACGCTTTTTGAAAGGACTCTTGTGGCAACTCTTCAAATTTCATCCCTACACTTTAAAAGAACAAATTTAGGTTAGAAAAAGAGGGATTTTATTGAGAGTNCTTGTGGCAACTCTTCAAATTTCATCCCTACACTTTAAAAGAACGAATTTAGGTTAGAAAAAGAGGGATTTTATTGAGAGGAATGTTAGGAAAAGTGTGGAGAAAGTTTAGGGTTTTTTGAATAGGAGTAGAAATGTAAATTTCTACCTTTTTGGAGAGATTGAAGAGGAGATTTTGAGAGAATTTANGAAATGTAAATTTCTACCTTTTTGGAGAGATTGAAGAGGAGATTTTGAGAGAATTTGTAAGGAGATGTTCTAACATTACATGGATTGGTGGGAGACTTTGTGGGAGAGATATTCGTCTTTCTTTCAAAGAGAAAAAGCTAAGTATTGTGTTGTGGTTTTGTAAACACTTATCTAGTGGATTTGCTTTGGTTAAATGAAGTTTCCGTTGTGTTTTTTTCGGAGAGATTTTCTTCTTTCTTTCAAGGGAAAAAGCTAAGTATTGTGTTCTTCATTATCTTATTAAAGGAGATGTTCTAGCATTGCATGGATCGGCGAGAGTCTTTGTGGGAGAGATTTTCTTCTTTCTTTCAAGGGAAAAAGCTAAGTATTTTGTTCTTCAATCTAGTGGATTTGCTTTGGTTAAATGAAGTTTCCATTGTGTTTTCTTCGTGCTTTGTGATGAAATTCTCTTACTCTATCTTCTTGTTTGAAATAATAGTATGAGAAGATTATGTCGTTGTTTTCATTTTTAATTTTCTTTTGTAATAAGTAGAATTCCATGTTTAGGATTTTGTGATGCATGTTAGAAGTGGATTTAATTATCAATGTGATGGTTTTTATTTGTACTTTATTTACATTACAATAAAGGTCTATTGTAGTGTTAAAATTTANAATTCATGTTTAGGATTTTGTGATGCATGTTAGAAGTGGATTTAATTATCAATGTGATGGTTTTTATTTGTAGTTTATTTACATTACAATAAAGGTCTATTGTAGTGTTAAAATTTGTTGTAATTGCATGAAGACCCGAGAGTGCTATGTAATTCTCAACAAAGTAGAACCACATTCAGATTCCATGGATGGTTAAGCTCATGGGAGTTGAATGCAAATTAATAGAGAAATATACTTTGATGGGCGTAGAATTGGATATTTTAGGGTGACAGACTAAAATCCCCAATTCGGTCATATTCTTTCAGTGCCAAAGCGGAGATGTTAGCCCTCAGGCGAGGGGAACGTGAGAGCTCTGAACTGNAATTAATAGAGAAATATACTTTGATGGGCGTAGAATTGGATATTTTAGGGTGACAGACTAAAATCCCCAATTTGGTCCTATTCTTTGAGTGCCGAAGCGGAGATGTTAGCCCTCAGGCGAGGGGAACGTGGGAGCTCTGAACTTAGAGCCAGTATCCTCCCAGCCTAACCACAAATTCAGTAAATAAGCATAGGATTATTCAATGTTATTTATGCCTGGACCAAAGGGTAAAGGATAAGATTGCTCCTATTTGGCACATACAATATTTAATGCATCTCATTCCTATATATTATCCAATTTATTATATAAGAATAATAGCTTTTAATATCTCAAAATTCTCCAAACCAATTCATCCAATAAGNTACATTATCCAATTTATTATATAAGAATAATAGTTTTTAATATCTCAAAATTCTCCAAACCAATTCATCCAATAAANATATATATATATATATATATATATATATATATATATATATATATATATATATATATATATTGTTTTCTTTTCAGGATCATTTTTAATACCTTTTTCTTTTCTTTCTTTCTTTTCTTCCTTTTTTTTTTATATGTCAGGATTACTATATCTGGATAGCCTTTAATGATTTTGAACTTCACTACATTCTTCTTAAAGTTGAAAACCTATTACATTTCTTCACTAAACAAGTTTATATTAACTTAAAGATTTCATAAAGTTTAATTCTTTTCTTTTTACATGAATCTTATAAGATTTTTAATACTTCAAAAATACAAATTCCCTTTACTAAAAAAAAAAAAAACATAGTCATATTATATTTTACCAAATATCTTAGCCCCTAGAATTAACCTTTATTATTGAAAATTTTTTACTTAAATTTACTATATATTTAGAAACATAAATATAGTTATCCAAAGTTAACCTCTAATACCAAATGTCATATTAAATTTAAAATTTTGAAAATATAATTAAGTGAGGACAAATAAAATTAAGTTCTTTCTCTTTTTCTAAAAATGATTTTTCTTCTTCTCCCCCCTCCCCCCAAACTTAAATTTTTAAAAGATTTTAAAATGAAGAGCTTTAAAAATGAAGGATAAAAGAAAGCATTAAATACATAAAAAAATATACCTGTTGGAGATTCTATTTTTTGAATGTAAATTTTGAAAATACTGCAAGTGTTAAAATAAAAACTATAAGGCTAAAAACATTAAATTGCACATAATACAAATAAAATTTGTTAAGAAAGAACTAATCACAAAACAGAACAAAGTATTGAAAATAACAACAGAACTAAACTAAATTCTAAAAATGAAAATAATTTTTCACATTACAGTTTCATATAACATAACAACAAAGTCTAAACAGCATCACAACACAAAGAATACAATCACACAATACAAACACAAACAAACAAACAAAATAGATCACCAGTCATCGTTTTCCTCATCATGGACATCTAACTTCTGCTACTGATATGGAGTATAAGTAGGGTGAATAGGGAACTGAACTGTATGGTCACCCCTCAGGTATCTCACTAAACCATCATCATAAGCAGCATCATACTCAAATTTCGGATGAATCAGATCATCAGTGTGAGCATTTATGGCCCTATACTCTGCATCCTATGATCCATACTCAAAATATCTTTATGATGTATCATCATCTTATCAAACAACTCCCTATTGCTGGGGTCACTTAAACTAGGCTCACTAGGGGTTCTAGAAGTAGAAGGAATATCGTTGGCCTATCTTCCATATCTCCAATCAACATGGGACTCATAAGTCTTGATGTTGGCAGGCTCAATGGGTCTCTGAGGCTCAATCCTCTCCTCATTAGGTTTGAAATCAACTCCTACCTGCTCACAAAGTGTGTAAATAAAAGCAGGGTGTGCCAATCAACTAGTGGTCCCTCTCAGAGCAATAGATCGAATGTTCAGATAAATGATAGAGCCTACATTTATATCCATCACTTACTGAATACAGTAGTTCAGGATGGCTCTATCATTGGTTACTTCATTATGATGATTTGTTGGAATCATCCTCCCATAAATAAAATAGTGCCAAGCAGATGCTTATTTAACATAGAAAGGGGAAAGTTAACTTTAACTCCATTTTTTTATTTTCCAAGCCCCTTTCTCACTAGTCAAAAAAGAAATAACTTCATCTAAAGTCTGATCTGTAACATAAAAAGAATGATATTGTCATCTATACACATCTTCTACAGAATAAAACTCATTTAGTTTCTTTGGAGTAAGCTTTACCCTTTTTCCATGAACAAATACATAATCATCAGAAGCTTCAGGAAGATTGGCATAAAATTCCATTACAATCCCAGCTATCGTATTGGCGGTAAAATAACATAAGTTTTCCCATTGTCGAGCAATAATTAAACGTTCAACTTCTCCTCTCGGATTTTTAAAACCTCGGTCTTGAATTACTTTCTTATTTTCATAAATGCTATGAAATTGAGCACTGTCTCTAAAGCTAACGAATCTCTTCTCCTCATATTCTACTTTCCTTTTGCTCGATCTAGGTTCCATAGGAAATTTAGACAATTTTGAAAAATCCAAATAAATTCTAAAATTCCAAAAATCAAAATTTAAAACATTTTAAACTTCAAATCACTATATAAGAGTTCATGGCCAAAGGATTTTCTCAAAAATTTCTCAAAATTTTTTTTATATTTTCAGATCCATGCAATGTGAGATTAATCCTTGGTGAAAATAAAAAAAATTTGGTTCAAAGTGTAGCTCTTACCTAGAGAAGATGAAATATGAAGTCTTTTAGCATCTAAATCGCCTCAACTCCTACCACAATAAAGCCCTAGCCGCCCAAACCGAAGGTTGAAGATGACTTAAGCATAAAAATGGTGGCCACAGTAAAAATTGTGAATATTTAGGGGTTAAAATCTGCTGTCGGGTGGAGGTCGCCGTCGGCGCTGAAGACCCGAAAATTTCATATTTTGAATTTTTTTTATTTTCAAATTCCTATCAACTTAGTCCAAAATTTTGAGTATTTTAAACACAAATTTTATCTAATAATAATTCATAAAACAAAACATTTCACCAACACGTATTTTTACAAACAACAAAAAACTAACTTTTATATATGAAAGTACACTTTTTACAAACATAATTTTTAATTACACAATCATACATCCTAAACAAATTAATTATAAATCAGAGTCGAAATCAAGCCACAACACTAAACACTATCACAAAACTATACTTGCAATCAAAGTTTAGAATTCTAATGCAAAAAGCAAACCAAACCAAATTAAATCCACACAATTATACTAAATATATATAATGTTCTAAAATATGTAGATAATTTAAAGTCTTTAATTATTACACCTCTTCTTCAATGTTTTCTCCTCCTTTGATATCTCCCATAGATTGGTAATGAACATATAAGTTGTAGAAGGATTAGTATGGGAATTGAACTATCAAATTTTCTTTGATCCACTCTCTTTCTTTAAACATCCAAACTAATCTTGCTTCAAAAGTTCCAGTGTGATCAGAATTTTCTTTCATTCTCCAATCTAGGTGATCAAAAAGGTATTTACTATCTCCTACTGCATTCATAATACTCTGAAGTTCCCTTAAACTGGTCCTTTAGTAAGGATACCCATAATAGATTTAAATATAATAGACTCTATATCAATGGGTTTTTCTATTTGAATACAGTAATTTAAAATAGCACTTGGTGACTCTACTAATTTTCATAGTAGGGAGTAATTTTGCAGCAATAAAGAAATGTCATTGCTTCAAAATCGGATTAAGTAATGAAGTGGAGAAACTAACATATTAGCTCGTATCTCCCACATATCACTTTCAACCGTTAGAAGATTATACACGTCTTGCATCAAATCTCATGTAGGAATGAAATTTGTATAATCACATATTGGAATGTTGCCTATCATATACAATTCATTAATCCTTGCGGAAGTAAATGGTACAACCTTACCTCGTACGAAGACAACACCTTGAGTAATTCCATGTAAGTTTGCATAAAACTCTTTCACCACAGGTACAACAACCGTAAATGTAGTGTAACACAAAACTTCTCATCGCTTTGTAGAATGATTTTATCAATCGGACCAATAACATTGGTCACTTCATGACTAACAAATCCTCTTTCATTGATCAATCTCCTCTTTGTAATAACTTTATCGTATGATTTATGTGCGTCAAAACTAATAAACATTATTTTGTTGAAAACTTCATACCTCAAAGTATTTCTGGAATTGGAAGCCATGAAATCTAAAAAAAGTATGTTACTAGGCAGCCATGGATGTTTCTAGGCCTTGTTAAACTTGTCCCGATGGTTATTATGAATTGAAATCACGCCAAAACCCACCAAAAGTTGTCTAAAACCGTCCAACCGCACTCGGTGTCATCGACGCTCCCCATTGGCGTTGTCGGTGCTGATGTCCGTTATCTAGAGCGTCGTCGGTGCCAGTGGCCAAAATTGCGATTTTCATTTTTTGATTCAATTTGATTCCAAATTTTCCTCCAATACCAATATTTGACTTAATTTATAATAAATGCAATTGTGTAGGATTATTATCTACTAATATATAAGACACTTAACAAAGTAAATAGTAATACATAGCAATATACGTATGGGTTGCCTCCCACAAAGCGCTTGTTTTAACGTCGTCTGCCCGACATACCATTTGTTTAGTTGGGTTTACTTAACATTAAAACATCTTTAAATTAAGGTATGTACCCTTCATAATAATGTTTCAAACGATGCCCATTAACTTTAAATATCTTTCCAGTGTTAGTATCTTTAATAACAACAGTTCCATAATGATAGAATTTAATCACTTTAAATGGTCCTAACCATCTGGATTTTAGTTTTCCTAGAAACAATCTCAATATTCTATTATATAGTAGAACTTCTTATCCAAGTTCAAATTTCTTCTTAACAATTTTCCGATCATGCCATGTTTTCATTCTCTCTTCATAGATTTTTTTATTATCATATGCTTCATTTCTAATCTCCTCAATNTTTTTTAACGTCGTCTGCCCGACATACCATTTGTTTAGTTGGGTTTACTTAACATTAAAACATCTTTAAATTGCGGTATGTGTCCTTCATAATAATGTTTCAATTGATGCTCATTAACTTTAAATTTTTTTCCAAATTTAGGATTCTTAATAACAATAGTTCCATAATGATAAACTTTAAATACTTTAAATGGTTCTAACCATCTGGATTTCAGTTTTCTTGGAAATAATCTCAATCTTATATTATAAAATAGAACTTCTTTTCCAGGTTCAAGTTTCTTCTTAATAATCTTTCGATCATGCCATATTTTTATTTTCTCTTTATAGATTTTTGCATTATCATATGCATTATCATATGCTTAATAGCCCAAAAAGCTTTATGCTCCAATTCTACTGGTAAGTGTCATGTTTTTCCAAAAATAAGTATGTTTGGAGACATTCTTATAAGAGTTTAATAAGTAGTTCTGTAAGCTCATAATGCAGTATCCAATCTAGCAGACCAATCCAATTTATAGGGATTTATAGTTTTTTTCTAAAATTTGTTTTATTTCACGATTTGATATTTTTACTAGACCATTAGTCTAAGGATAATAAGTAGTAGATAATCTATGCATAATATCATATTTTTTAAATTAATTTTTCGATTCTCTTATTCCAAAAATGAGTTCCTCCATCTGTAATAATTACTCNTTCTAAAATTTGTTTTATTTCACGATTTGATATTTTTACTAGACCATTAGTCTAAGGATAATAAGTAGTAGAGAATCTATGCATAATATCATATTTTTTTAATTAATTTTTCGATTCTCTTATTCCAAAAATGAGTTCCTCCATCTGTAATAATTACTTTCAGCATTCCATATATTGTAAAAATATTTTTATTTAAAAATTTAGAAACACTCTGAGCATCACATTTAGGTATAGTAACAGCTTCAATCCATTTGGACATATAATCAACAACATGTAATATATATAAGTTTTCAAATGAAGGNAGCATTCCATATATTGTAAAAATATTTTTATTTAAAAATTTAGAAACACTCTGAGCATCACATTTAGGTATAATAACAACTTCAATCCATTTGGACATATAATCAACAACATGTAATATATATAAGTTTTCAAATGAAGACATAAATGGTCCCTTGAAATCTAATCCCCATACATAAAAATTTCAACTTCCAATGTGTAATTTAGAGGCATTTCATTTCTTTTAGAAATATTTCTTACTTGCCGACATCGATTGCATGTTTTAATATATTTATTAACATCTCTAGAAAGAGTAGACCAATAAAATCCAGCTTGCAAAGTTTTATATGCAGTTCTAATTGTTCCAAAATGTCCTCCAAATTCAGAATCAAGACATCTTTCAATTATTTGTTGAGTTCCTTCATAAAGCACACACCTTCTAATAATTAGATATTTACATTGTTTATATAAATATGGGTCATCCAAAAAAGAGAATTTTGAATCATATATAAATTTTTTTAATTGTTGATTCCAATGTAATTTACTATATCAACATACCAAAGTGTATCTATTTCATCAATATTATATGATTGTTTATNTTTACATTGTTTATATAAATATGGGTCATCCAAAAAAGAGAATTTTGAATCATATATAAATTTCTTTAATTGTTGATTCCAATGTAATTTACTATATCAACATACCACAGTGTATCNAGTGTCATCCGAACCTAAGGGGCTCTAAGAATGAAAATTGCAATAGTTTTTAATGGATTTTTACCTTCATGATGATTGGTGAAGTTTTCTTTGCTTGTCCTTCCTCCCACCTTTGTAGGGATGGCGCTTTCCTTCTTAGGAGATATAGTCATTCTTTTCCTTCTCCAATGCAAGAGGAAGCTTTCCTCTTTTTTAAGTATGGCTCAAAGGAAGCACTAGGAATCATGGGCTCCCAAGGTAATTAAACTTTTTTCCCAACTTTCATATGGAACCTAAGATTGAATGCAAGTCCATATATTGGCCCATTCATAATAATACCAATAACAGATTTGAAAATAATTGACCTCACATCAATGGGTTTTTCCATTTGAATGCAATAATTTAAAATGACACTTTCTTTTGTAACTCTTTTGATCTTCATGGTAGGGAGTAATTTTGTAGATATGAAGAAATGCCATTATTTTGAAATTGAATTAAGTAGCGAAGCAGAGAAACTAATGTATCCCTCATCTCTGATTTCCAAATTATCATTTTCATCCGTCAGAAAATTATATACTTCTTGCATCATATCTCTCGTTGGGATAAAATTTGTATAATGATAGATTGGAATGTTTTCTATCATATACAAATCATAAGTCAGAGTAAATGATACAACCTTACCTCGAACAAAGATGACTCCTTGGGTAATTCAATGTAAGTTAGCATAAAAATCCTAGACTACAGGTACTACAACTGCAGCGGTAGTGTAGCACAAAACTTCCTAATGCCTCTGCGCAATGATTTTCTCAATATGTGAACTTGGATAACTCAATCCATGGTTGACAAAGCCTCTCTCCTTGATAAGTCTCTTCTTCAAGATGACTTTGTCGTATAATCTCTGTGCGTTAAAATTGATAAACTTTCTTCTATTAAAAACTCCATACCTCGAAGTATTTCTGGAATTAGAAGCTATGGAATTTGAAATTAGGAAGTTTCTGGACGTTCAAGGAAGTTTTTAAGACTTTAAAAACACCTCTCGATGGTTATTGAAGAGTGAAATCCCTCCAAACTCTGCCAAAATTGTTTTGCACATAGAAAACTACTCGGGATGCCGTCGGCGCTCCCAATGGCGCTGTCGACACCGTGGTCCAATAAGCGGGCACCGTCGGCGCCCTTTCTGGCGTCGTCGGCGCTAAAGGCCAAATTCACATCTATAACTCTTTTTTGTTTGATTTGATTCCAAATTTTCCTCCAATACCAATATTTATCTTAATTTATGATATATATAATTGTGCATGACTTAAAAATANTCCCAATGGCGCTGTCGACACCGTGGTCCAATAAGCGGGCACCGTCGGCGCCCTTTCTGGCGTCGTCGGCGCCAAAGGCCAAATTCACATCTATAACTCTTTTTTGTTTGATTTGATTCCAAATTTTCCTCGAATACCAATATTTATCTTAATTTATGATATATATAATTGTGCATGACTTAAAAATACTATT
>JXCR01145228.1:255056-275270 GCA_002079205.1 Phalaenopsis hybrid cultivar | reverse complement strand
GATCAGCTTTAGGTTCATATTGTTCATCTAATAAAATTCTGTGCATACAAATTGAAGGACTAATTCCTTTAATATCCGCTAAAGTCCATTCAAAAGCCTTTTTATACTTTTTCAACATCTCTATCAACTTTTGTTCCTGAATTTCAATTAACTCAAAAGATATAATAACAGACAATGTAGATGACTCTCCTAAAAATACATACTTTAAATGGGCAGGTAATATCTTCAATTCAAGTTCAGGTGGTTTAATACTTGAAGGAATAAGATTGTTACTATCATTTTCCAACAAGTTTAATGCCTCAAATTTGCCTTAAATATAATATAAATCTTCTTCTCTCACTTCATTTTCAGTATAAAAAATTTCTCCTTTCTTTAATTTATCTTCAAATTCATTCTTAAACTGCTCAATACTTAGATAATCAGCTACTTCCATCCTGAAACATTCATTTTCTTTTTCTATTGCAGGATATTTCATAGCTTTTGCTATATTAAATTTCACTTCTTGATCATTAACTCTCATCATTACATCTCCTTTTTGCACATCTATTACAGCTCTCCCTATAGCGAGAAATGGTCTCCCTAAAATAATGGGAATCTCTTTATCTTCCTCTATATCCAATACTATAAAGTCTACAGGGAAAATAAATTTGTCCACTTTTATTAGCACATCTTCTATAACTTCCTTTAGATAAGTTATTGATCGATCAACTAACTGAAGAGTTACAGTAGTAGGGGAAATTTCTCCCAAATCTAAACGTTTAAAAATCAATAAAGGCATAAGATTAATACTCTCCTCTAAATCACTTAAAGCTTTTTCTGAAAACTTTTCTCCAATTGCATAAGGTATAGTAAAACTACCAGGATCTTTTAATTTTTCAGGAAGTTATTTTTGAGTAATAGCACTACACTATTCACTAAGTGTAACGGTCTCATGATCCGTAAACTTCATTTTCTTATTTAATACATCCTTCATAAGCTTCAACAAAATGAATATTTATCGTTAACTTCTTAAGGATTTCCAAAAATTTTGTAAATTATTTATCTTTATTCTTCTTTTTCAGTCTTTGAGGAAACGGAGGTAATGATTTTCTTACAGGGCTCTGAGTTTGTTCATTTTCTTGTTGATCATTTTTCATTTCTTCCTTTTCTTCATCAACTTCAGTTTCTCTTTGGATCCTTGTTTCAACTTCTTTTCCACTTCATAATTGAATAACTTTAATTTAATTTTTATTTTTATCTTTTTGATTAACTTTCACAGTACTTGGAAGAATTCCAAAATGTCTATTATTAAGTGCAGTAGCAATATGTCTTAATTGATTTTCAATATTTATAATAGCAGCCCCTTGATTTTGTATTTGATTTCCCATATTCNTAGCCCAAAATGCTTTATGTTCCAATTCTACTGGTAAATGACATGTTTTTTTTCCAAAAATCAATCTATATGAGGACATTCGTATAGGAGTTTTATAAGCAGTTCTGTATGCCCATAATGTAGTATCTAGTCTAGTAGACCAGTTTAATTTATAAGGATTTATAGCTTTTTCTAAAATGCGTTTAATTTCACAATTCAATATTTATGTTAAACAACTAGTTTAAAGATGATAAGCAGTAGAGAATCTATGCATTATATCATATTTCTTGATTAATTTTTTCATTCTCTTATTCCTGAAATGTGATCCTCCATCAGTAATGATTATTCTCGGCATTTCATATCTTATAAAAATATTTTTAATTAAAAATTTAGAAACATTCCGAGTGTCACATCTAGGCACAGCAATAGCTTCAATCCACTTAGACATATAATCAACAATATAATTTTCCAAATGAAGGCATAAATGGTGCCATAAAGTCTAATCACCACACATAAAAAATTTCAACTTTTAATGTGTAATTTGGAGGCGTTTCGTCTCTTCTGGAAATACTTCCTACTCGTTGATATCTATCACATGTTTTAATATATTCATTAACATCTCTAAAAATAGTAGGCTAATAAAATCTAGCTTGCAAAATTTTATATGTAGTTCTATTTATTCCAAAATGTTATCCAAATTCAGAATCATGGCATCTTTCAATTATTTGCTGAGTTTCTTCATAAGGCACATATCTTCTAATAATTAAATCTTTACATTATTTATATAAATATGGGTCGTCCCAAAAATAACCTTTCGAATCATAGATAAATTTTTTTAATTGTAGATTCTTGATATCAGGTGGTAGAATGTCACTTACAATATAGTTTACTATATCAGCATACTACAGTACATCCATTTCATCAATACTATATAAATGTTCATCAGAGAAATTTTCTAAAATTTCATTTGCAAAATTAGTTAATATTTTTATTTCTAATTTAGACAAATGATCATCTATTTGATTATCATTTCCCTTTCTATCTACCACGGTAAAATCAAACTCTTGCAATAAAAGTATCCATCTAATTAATCTTGGTTTAACATTCTTCTTTTGCATAAAATATTTAATAGCAGAATGATCTGTGCACTATACATTTAGTTCAAATTAAATAAGATCTAAATTTATCAAAGACATAAATAATAGCTAATAATTTAGTGCACTATAACGTTGTTTTCTCTTGATCCTTTGGAGTAAAAAGAATTTGGTGTTGTCCAGTATATCCATCTAAAAAGCTATAGTATTTGTTCCCAGCCAATCTATCCAACATTTAATCTAGAAAGGGTAAAGGAATGTGATCTTTTCTGGTGGACATATTTAGTTTTCTATAGTCAATACAAATTCGCCAACCATGTACTTATTTTATTCGTATTAATTCATTTTTGTCGTTTTCTTCAACAGACACTCCTCCTTTCTTTGGAACACAGTGAATTAGGCTTACCCAAGCACTATCTGAAATAGGATATATCATTCCAGCATCTAACCACTTTAAAATCTCTTTTTTCATTATTGGGTTTAATCTTCTATGATNAAGGATAAACACAAGACTTGAGGATGAGGCTCGATCAAATAAACTAAGGAAAGTATGACATCCATTTGGTCTATGAAACCTTTGTATTTGCCGACAAATTCTCTTATTTAATATAAAGGATTAAATAAGGTTTATATTAAGTTGGGTTCGGACATGCTTCCTATAAGGACAAGACCTTATAGTTAATTACATCTTAAATGAACAAAGTCACTTAAGAAGACTCTCGATAAAAATTGAGAAAGATTATCTTCAAGTAATTTCAAAGGGTAGGACTCTTTAACGAAATCGGTTGTAGAGGTGTGAAAGGGGATTAGTTCAAATTTAGAATATTTTATTGTAGAATCCAAAGGAAGAAGAACTATGGGATGTCATCAATCCAGAGGAGAACCTCGGTGACTTCCCAAGCTATCCTAATGTTTGGCTCCAATTTTGAGAAGAAATATTTGGGTGTTTCATCTTGCCAATTTTATTAGTTAGGGCTTACATTCATGTGAAATGATCACACAAATAGGCTGGTGAGGATTTAGGTCATGACAAACACATTCGTGTGAAATGATCACACAAATAACCTGGAAAATGTGAGGATTTAGGTCGTGACAAACGACGAAATGATCACACAAATAGCCTGGAAGATGTGAGGGTTTAGGTTGTGACAAACGACAACCTTTTCGTGTGAAACGATCACACAAATAGCCTGGAAGATGTGAGGGTTTAGGTTGTGACAAACGAAAATCTCGAATGATCACACAAATAGCCTGGAAGATGTGAAGATTTAGGTCGTGATAAACGACAACCTCGGCTAAGACGAGTTAGGGCTTATATTATATAGCAGGGCTATACAAAGGCCTAAAGATAAGGTGATGCAAATAGCCTGGAAGATGTGAGGATTTAGGTCATGACGGACGACAACCTCAGAATCCTAAGATCAAATAGCTTGGAAGATGTGAGGATTTAGGTCGTGACGAACGACAACCTCAGAATCCTAAGATCAAATAGCCTGGAAGATGTGAGGATTTAGGTCATGATAAACGACAACCTCGGAATCCTAAGATGTATAGCCTGGAAGATGTGAGGATTTAGGTCGTGACAAACGACAACCTCGGAATCCTAAGACGGTATAGCCTGGAAGATGTGAGGATTTAGGTCGTGACAAACGACAACCTCAAAATCCTAAGATGATTTAAGAGTATATTGTATAGCAGGGCTATGCAAAGGCCTAAAGATAAGGTGAGGATTTACGTTGCATGAGATATATAGAAGGGCTATACAAAGGCCTAAAGATAAGGTGAGGATTTACGTTGCATAAGCAAGCTACCTCAAAGTCCTATGGCTTTCTTGTTTAAGTCTAGGGAAGAAAAAAATGGTTTAGCTGGGGAAGACAGGTTTTGCTGTTGAAGATGGTCGTGTTGCCCACCACGCTAGTTCCAAGCTCCTCGCCGCGACGAGTTTGAGTTATCTAGTGCGTCAAGTTATAATGTCAAATTAGGCCCTATGGTTAGAAGTTCTTTAATTATGAGGGCATATTAAAGTTGATTAGAGCGACACCGGTTAGGATCCTACGGTTCCCTCGTTCAGGCATATGAGGGCATATTAAAGTTGATTAGAGCGACACCGGTTAGGATCCTACGGTTCCCTCATTCTAACACCACTATTTTCTGTTGGATTCACTTAGTTCAAATGAACTTACCAAACTCAACTTAATGAGTTCCATAGTTTCATTTAAACCATGCAAAACCTCGTTAGCAACCGTAGGTTACCTCCTATGAGGGATTCCCGATCATCCGATAGAGACATCTTATTTTAGTTAAAGTTGTGGTTTTGTATGATGTTTGTGATTAAATTTTGAATTGTTTTATATTTGTAATGTTGTAGCAGTGAATTTTATATTGGTTGATTTTAGTTTTGGTTTTTGTTATGGTTATGGTTAACGTGAAATTTCATGTAGGTAAATGCAAGCATGAAAAATGTAAGGAAAAGGCAGAATAAAGACGGTACTATAAACTGTAAAAGCGTACCTGGCGAGTCTTCTCGTTCCACTACCTGAAACTTAAAAATGCATGTGAGGGCATTTATGAAGAGCAGGAAAACTAAAGTTTTGGTGGTTTTCCTAACCATATGTCATATCTTGGTGAGTCCTTAAAAAGTTTAATTAAGTATGATTTCATTAAGCGAAGAATATTAAGTTTAATATGCCTATGAGGTATCCAACAAGTTAGAAGGGGGAAGCAGGTCCATGCCTCCCTCTTACCAGCTGGTGAAAAGTCTCGAGTCCATTTAAATTTATTATGTTGCTTAATAGTTCATCCTTTAAATACCCTTATTACTCAGTGAACATTGATGTCTCAATTATCCCTAAGAATAGGGTAATTATCATTTATCATTTAATTTGAAAATTTTGTGGGTGAAGACCCTTGAAGAAGTAAGTTAATGTAATTTGAACACTTAGCCAAATTTTAATCCTAATTGGGCTTAGTGGTGTTTCAAGGATGTTTGATCTAATTATGTTTATTTATCTAATCCTCATTTAGTTAATTTTGATTTAGCCTAAGTCACCATTAAGCCCTTAAGACCTAGGTGAGTGTCTTAATTAGTTTTGAAAAAGGGTTAAACTAAGTGGTCATGATTCATGATTTGGATTTTATTTGAAAATAGAGATAGGGGTATTAAATTGATTAATTATTGGCTTCAAAAGTTATACCCGTAAGTCCATGATCATTTATTTTTAATAAACTTCCAAATTTTAATAATTTTAGAAATTTATTAACGTATCTTTTTAATGAGGAAAATGAAATTGGTTTCTACCAATTAACCCCTTGTATTTCAAACATCAAATAAATTGATTAAGATAAGAGGTTGCCCATTTTCCCTCCTTGAATTAAGCCTAAATGTTAATTAAAGCTAAATTTCCAAAATTACACATTTGCCCCTAAGGATCTAACACTTCATAATTTGTCAAATTCAATTCAAATGACTTTGAAATTTTCATGGGTAAATTGAGACATCAGAGGAGAAATTGTGATTTTTCAAAATTTAATTTAATTTATATAATTGTTTTAATGTAAAAATAGGATTTTTCAAAGAAAATTCCTAACTTGACCAAGATAAATTATAATCCCTTGAAATTTATACTGGAGGTAGACATAGACCAGAAAAGCCTTTGGATTGAATTTCATAATTTTTTGAATTCTCTGTGATTTATTAGAATTATTTTAAATTCTGGGTTATTTAATAAAAATAAAATATTTTAAGTGGTGAAAATTAAGTTTTATATTTTTTGGAAAATGTCTCTAAGGTTAGAGAGCTCATAGGAATAAATTTTATATTTTTTTGCTTTTTCCTTGATTTATTGGAATTATTTTAGTGTAAACTCGTTTTTTTAGCCTTTACAAATTATTTTTAAGCTTTAATATTCAATACCTTTATTTAGAAAATTAGGAAAAGTATTATGATTAATCCTAAGTGATTAGAAAATAATTTAGAATATTTTCATGACTTTTATTATTTTTGTGATTTTTATGGATTTTTTATTTATTTAAATATTTAGAATAGGCTAAAAATCAAATTTTTATTTTAAATATCATTTTATTTTTATAAAATACCTCTAATCATAGAGAACTCAAAAAACTAAGTTTCATAATTTTTTTAGTTTGATTTTAAAAATCATTCACAGAGAACTCAAAAAACTAAGTTTCATAATTTTTTGAGTTATAGTTTGATTTTTAAAAATCATTCAAGTGTTAAAAGTGGTATTTATCTTTAAAAATCAACTTAAGGTGTCAAATGAACTCAAAATAATTTAAAATTTTTATGACGAGTTCTCTGGATCATAAATCACAGTGGAGATAAAAAATCAAGTCATTTAGATTTTTAAATTTTTTAAAATTAATTATCTTAGTGATTTAGTATTTGTAAAATTTAAGAATATTTTAAATGACATGACCCATGAAATTATTTCCAAAGGTTTCTCTAGTCATGGTGAACCTTACAAAATATAACTCAATAGCTAATTTCCATGATTATTTTAAGGAAATAATGTGAAATAACTTGAAAAATATGGGTCTCTGTATAGGAGGCTCCTCTGACTTTGGAAAAATCAGAGAATACTTTCCAAAATAGAGGCTACAACATACTAAAATTCCAAGTCAAGGTGATGTGCCATTATGCATGGAGAATCAAATGATCCCAAATAGTGTTTAATAATTAAAAGTAAAATATGCACCAAATGGACATGAAATTTTTCCATATTATTTTCCTTTGTTCACCAAGCAAGTGGGTATTTTTATTTTATTTTTTTGATTTTTTTACACAAAGTTATGAATTTTATAAGTTAAGGGTATTTAAATAAATAGGAAAAGCTCTATTTATCTATTTAAACAGCGTGTGCTGACTAGATCCTAGGCAGCTCCGAAAGCATTCGTGACGTGCTCTGGTTGGACGCCGCCATCCACGTAGCTATTGACTCGACCCGCGGTTTATGTCCCGAAGCGCTGTCCGACTCGATCTCCCCCGTCTATTTGATACACGCTTGATCACACGGCTCCCCGTCATCGTCCCCGATGGAATGATCTCCTGACCATCCACACTAAAACTTTAAGATCTCGGCCTAGACTCAACCAAATCACTTTAGGTTTGATCTTATGGACTCGTCTAAGTGAGACGAACACATCCATACGGTTAAGATGCCATGAAATCAAGCTTTAGTAAATGGAGAATCAAAATAAGCTCGAAAGAAGGAGATGTTTTATACCTTTGCTCTGAGAAGGGAGGCTTCAATCAGATGTGTTCAACACATTCGTTGGGGTCCAAGGAGGCTAGGGATTGAGTCCCTGGTCTTGGTGTAAGGCCAAGGTATGAATTCAACCAAGCTCGATTTCAGGTGTTTGTCTAGAGCTATGGTAGAGGCTCTGTGGAAGGGGGATTTGATGGGGCTTTGTCTTTTTTCACTCTTGTGAAGATGTAGGCACATAATTAAAGTTTGGTGGAGTGTGGAGGTGTATTGGGTTCTGTCCTGGTTTCTGGCAGGGGCACAAGTAATTGAAGTTTGGTGGAGTGTGGAGGTGTATTGGGCTCTGTCATGGTTTCCGACAGGGTTTCAAGCTCAAAATTGAGCTCCGATAATGGGAATGGGTGAGGGAAAATGGTCGGAATGCACTGAGGGAATCTTAGGGAAGCTCTATGTGAAGTTTGGAGAGGCCTCTCTAGGAAAATTTCAGAACACCTCCCATCACCGTGGGAGGTGAGTTTTTATAAAAAATGGCCATGGGGCGGCTCTCAGGGCATAAGTTTGGGTGCATTATAGTGCTTAGGTGGAGGGCAGAGGAGCTCTTCAATTTGATTTGGATGAGATGGCCTCTAGGTTTGATTTTGGTGAGGTTCCATGGGAGTGGCTCTCAGTTTTGGGCTTTTTCAGCCACTAGGCTGGCCGGCCAGCCAGGCGGAGGTGGCTAGGAGCTCAGGGAACCCAGAGGAATCCATCACAACAATTTAATGCACACGTGCTTTGATTTGGCAAAGATATCTTAAGCATGTGAATTTTTGGAAATTTGTTAATTTGGGGGACCTTTGGTCCATGGCTTGATTTAGGTGATTTCATGGTGTTTGGACTGGTAACTAAGTCCAACTAATGGAATGTGCTTTGATTTGGCAAAGATATCTTAAGCATGTGCATTTTTATAAATAATATCCCTTACTTTTGATTTAATGCAAATGTGCTTGATTTGGCAAAGATATCTTAAGCATGTGCATTTTTGGAAATAATTTGGGGAACCTTTGGTCCATGGCTTGATTTAGGTGGTTTCATGGTGTTTGGACTGGTCACAAAGCTTGGATTTGGCAAAGATATCTTAAGCATGTGCATTTTTGACAACAATTTAATGCAAATGTGCTTGGATTTGGCAAAGATATCTTAAGCATGTGCATATTTGAAAACAGGTTAATTTGGGGGACCTTTGGTCCATGGCTTGATTTAGGTGATTTCATGGTGTTTGGACTGGTAACTAAGTCCAACTAATGGAATGTGCTTTGATTTGGCAAAGATATCTTAAGCATGTGCATTTTTATAAATAATATCCCTTACTTTTGATTTAATGCAAATGTGCTTGATTTGGCAAAGATATCTTAAGCATGTGCATTTTTGGAAATAAGATCCCTTAATTTGGGGTGGATTTGGCAAAGATATCTTAAGCATGTGCATTTTTGGAAATAAGATCCATTAATTTACCTTTGGTCCATGGCTTGATTTAGGTGGTTTCATGGTGTTTGGACTGGTCACTAGGTCCAAATAATGGCTGTGGGGGAGGATTTGGCAAAGATATCTTAAGCATGTGCATTTTTGGAAATAAGATCCCTTAATTTATGGGAACGAAGATATCTTAAGCATGTGCATTTTTGGAAATAAGATCCCTTAATTAGGGGGACCTTTGGTCTAAGATATCTTAAGCATGTGCATTTTTGGAAATAAGATCCCTTAATTTGGGGGACCTTTGGCCCATGGCTTGATTAGGTGATTTCATGGTGTTTGGACTGGTCACTAAGTCCAACTAATGGCTGTGGTGGAGTTAATCTGGTGGCTTTAGGGTGGTTAGGTCACATTTAGTGCATAGGTCCAAGTGGGTGCAAATGACCAAAACTTGGGCTTGGGCTAGATTAGCCATGTCAATTTGCCCAAATATCATTTTGTGTATATGATCATGAGGAACAACTTTGGTGAAGGATGGAAGTGGTTTTGAGTCCAATTGGGGGGTCAATTTGAGGGAGTTTTCAACTTGTATCAATTTGGTCATGTTGGGCTAGACTTGGGTCTAGCTTGGGTTAGCCTTGGGCTAAGTACAATTGATTGTTTAAATGGTCAATAGGGACCTCAAAAATAGTTTTAAACATGAATTAAATGTCAATTTGAAGGTTAAGGTAATCAATTGGGTGAAATTTTGGGACTTAGCCAATTTAGGGCTAAATTTGAGAATTTTGGATTTAGGCCAAAATCAATTGGATTTGAGACTTCAACAAGGACAATTGATGGTTTATTTTGATGTATAGGAATGTTATAAAGATTTTGGAGCAATAATGGAGGCCAACTGACTAGGCTATGGGTTCAATTTGGTGAGATTAGGTCATATGGTCAAAATTGGGGTTTTGACTCAAATCAAAATTGGGCTCAAATCATCAACCAATTCAGCTTGGATTTGAATTAATATGGTCATATCAAAGGTAAATTTGAGTTTAGGATTAGAATTGGGGTCAATTGAGATCAAATTGATGGACATTTGAGCTCGATTTGGGGAAATTTGAGTCTTTAAAGGGCAATTTGGGGGTTTTGGTTGAAGATGGTCAAATTTGCCAAATTGGGTCATGTAGTAGTTGAGAGAAATAAAATTGGGAATATTTAGGATTTATTGAGATTTTTTGGAAATTTTTGGAATTTTGGGTCCAAGAGGGGTATTTTTGTAATTTGGGGGTGTTTTAGGGGTAAAGGCCAAGATGTGTATTTCGGTATATTTGAGCTACCAAACATCACCAACAAGCCATGGACGCCTAGGGTCGGTAGGTTTAGGGGACCATCTACATGAGTATCCCAAAAGATCAAGGGATCTAGGCTAGAAATTTGAGTTTATAGCACCATCTACATGAGTATCCCAAAAGATCAAGGGAACTAGGCTAGAAATTTGAGTTCAGGGTTGTATGGGTGCAGATTAGTGTAGTGAGTGCCTTAGCTCCAGACCAACACCCAAGGTCAACCCTAAGATCCAGCAGAGTGCAGATAAGTGTAGTGAGTGCCTTAGCTCCAGACCAACACCCAAGGTCAACCCTAAGGATAGTGTAGATGAGTGTAGTGAGTGCCTTAGCTCCAGACCAACACCCAAGGTCAACCCTAAGGTGCAGCAATCCTAAGGGTGACAAAAGGTCAAGGGATCTAGGCTAGAAATTTGAGTTCAGGGTTGTGAGTGAATGTGGGTGTATATAGGTGTAGTGAGTGCCTTAGCTCCAGACCAACACCCAAGGTCAACCCTAAGGTCCAACAATCCTTAGGGTGACTCATCTTGAGCTTCCCCCTCGGTGACCCCACCTACTAAGTGCTAGAGGTTGAGAGCAACATGTGGAACTTCAAGTTGAGTGGAGAAGAGTTTGAAATTTCTATCGGTGAGGATTCCATGTTTAGTTTTCTGAGAATAGTCCATAGGAAAATCCTATGGCTAGACCTCAGGCTATTACAGAGGAAAAACTAAACCTCAACCAAAAATGAGGTCAATAAATGGACCCCCAATAGGTGTGGTGTGCTGGGCAAGCACACCGTGCGTATTGGCGTTGACTGACGAGATCAACAAAAACCAATACAAATTCCTAAGTCAACGGACCCAGAAGTATGTGTAGAGTTGTGTGTGTGATTTGTTTCTGACAGGGAATTAGCAGGTGATCGTCTGGTTGAAATCAAGGAGTAGGGAGTCTCGCTGGGGATTGGAGAGTGAATTTTGAGTTATGAAATTTCAAAGATTTCCAAAGGATGGGAGTCAAAATGTAAGTGTTGACCCCGAGGTGGGAATTGAAATTCAAACATCAAATCAAAAAGAGAGAGAGAGAGAGTCGGAGTGTAAGGACCGACCTCGAATGTAATGTATCAGAAATGTAGGACTAATTCGGAAATGAGAATTGAAATGTAGGTCAATTCTCAAAAGAGAGTGTTGGAATGTAAGGACCAAACTCAAATGTAATGAATCAGCAATGTAGGACTGATTCAGAAGTGAGAATTGAAATGTCAACAATTCAAAGATGTGGATTGAAATGTAGGTATCAATTCAAAGATAGAGAATTGAAATGTAGGTATCAATTCGAAGATGTGAGAATTGAAATGTAGGTATCAATTCGAAGATGGTGAGAATTGAAATGTAGTGTAGGTATCAATTCAAAGATGTGAGAATTGAAATGTAAGTATCAATTGAAAGATGTGAGAATCGTAGGTATCAATTCAAAGATGTGAGAATTGAAATGTAAGTATCAATTCAAAGATGTGAGAATTGAAATGTAAGTATCAATTCAAAGATCTGTAAATTGAAATGTAGGTATCAATTCAAAGATGTGAGAATTGAAATGTAGGTATCAATTCAAAGATATGAGAATTGAAATGTAAGTATCAATTCAAAGATGTGAGAATTGAAATGTAAGTATCAATTCAAAGATATGAGATAAATGTAAGTATCAATTCAAAGATATGAGAATTGAAATGTAAGTATCAATTCAAAGATGTGGGAATTGAAATGTAATCAATTCAAAGATGTGGAGAATTGAAATGTAAGTATCAATTCAAAGATGTGAGAATTGAAATGTAGGTATCAATTCAATGATAGGAGAATTGAAATGTAAGTATCAATTCAAAGGTAGGAGAATTGAAATGTATGTATCAATTCAAAGGTAGGAGAATTGAAATGTAAGTATCAATTTAAAGATGTGAGAATTGAAATGTAGGTATCAATTTCGGGAGAGAGTCAAAATTTAGGTATCAACCTCGAAATGTGAGAATCAGGATTTAGGTACTGATTCGAAGGTGTGATATGAAATTTACAAAGAGCTTGTGATGTTGAATTTGCAGTAGTGTATTATGTGAGAAGGTTGATTTTGAAGAAGATTTAGAGCTTTGTGGAGTTATGTAAAGAATGTGAAATTCTGTGAGGATGTGCAGAGAGTTAGCATAGATAACGATGGTTGTGTTGCGCGCACAAAGAGTAGGAAATTCCGAAAACGGAAGAATCTACTCAACAGGTTTGTTTTATATTCTTGTTGTTTTTTATCACAATTGATTTTTCAAAATTTATTTTTAAAGTTTTAATTTTAATTGGTTGATTTTAAAAAAAAAATTGTTATTTATTCATTTATGATTATCTTTTATTTGTGTTTTTATTTATTGTTGAAGATTTGTTGTTTCGTGTTTTGTTCATTGGAACTCTGAACCATTGCATGGTTCGCGACTTTCATCCATCGCACAAAAAGGCAACTGACAAAAAGGCAAATCTTGAGAGAAATTTCCATTAATCTGCTTTAAGAAAGATGCTACAGATCAAACATAGGCTAATGCCTAAAAAGAGTACATCATGTAATACATGCTAAAATATATTGAGAATCATCTCGAGATATGAGTACATCATAGACTGATTACATCAAATACATGTCATGCAGGTAAAAGAAAGCAAGTGAATCCTCTATGCTTGGCATATCGAGCTCCTGATCAAGCAGACCTTCTGAGCCATGCTCCAGAATTAGAGTTCCCTTTGCATGTATTCAAAGGTACAACCTTCTCATAGCTCGTAAGGAAACAGTTCCTCCAATTCTGGGTCCTGCTGGAATCCATATGGTGTTTTGCTGTCATCCATCCTGCGGAAGGTTATAGACACCCTACGGTGTTGTATTCCTGGAATGCAGTGCTTGGCAATGCTTGCACTGTTGCCCTTGAGAACAAGTACTAAACCAACTCGAAGAGGAATCTCCACAGCCCCTCTGAATTCACCAGGGCCGATTACATCAATTTCTTTTCCAAATAGAATATTGCTCTTACTCATGAGACCGTACAGAAAGGCCTCACAAAGTCATGATGGTCAATGTGTGGGGGAATGCAGTCACCCTCTTCATAAATGTTGATGATGCAACTGTTGGGAATGCAAGTGGCGGGTAGAATATTCCACTTAACCATTCTCTTGATCATCCATTTTATCATCGGTGGTAACGGATCCACTTGGTCGTATCTGAGGATCCCAAATGGATTTCCCTATCTGTCATTCGCAAAATTATAGCAACAGCCGCACTGGATGGTGATTCTTCCCTTTCCCCGCATCCATTTCTTTGGCTCGGAATACGTTCTCTCCATGAGAAGGCCTGCTCGGCCTCTATCCCTTAAATCGAAGATGCAGTTCAGAATGCTTCTTTTATCAGTTTCAGAGAAAACCCTGGTATATGGCTCCAGGACCTCCAATATGTTGATAAACTTTCTCTGGACCTCTTCATAGAACTCAAATTTTCGTTTATTTACCTTGCTTATTTTGTAGTATTCTACCATACCGGGAGTTGGCAGCTGCCTGGGGCGTTCCTTCCTCCGGGCCTCAGCGGGAATCCAAACTGGTGCTGGTATATTCGGAATATGGGATTCGGCCTCAAGTGGGATGTATGATCCTGGGCTCCATGGTAAGTGCTGGTTCGTCCCCAGTGGGACATACGGTTCATTTGACCTGAAAGCTGGAATCTGAGACTCGTTGGTGCTTGCAGTGTACTCTTCTAATGTACTAAAGCACGGTAGATGTAGAATGTTGCAGTTCGGACATTCTACAAATGCGCCCGTGACTGATGTCCCGGCTAGTACCTCAACGTTGCATGTTGAGCAACCTCTGCATAAGATATCTGGGACTAGGGGCGCATCTGTTCCCGTCACAAATCCTGACTCTTCATCTATAGTTGGCAGGCTGGCATAAGTTTCTCTCAGATCTGGAACATAAATATGTCCCTCAGGAATGGGGGCAAGAAAACTGCTCACGTCTCTTTAGCGCTTGCACTCCTGTCGCAGAAAGGCTCTTTGTTTCTTTCGGCTTGCATTTCTGCGCTACGTCCTACGGAGTGGAGTATTTGGTAGTTGTTCACTATGGGCGGTTATTAAGCCTCTTGCTGGAGTAGCTATCATGGAGAGAAGTTGGTTGGTCCCCTCCATCGGATCTTGTTCTTCTATCACATTTTTACATTTACGTGACACGTCGTCTTGAGTGGTCACTCTCAACAGTGAAGGCAGTCCCTTCTTTTCTTCATTGCTGACTACGTCCATTAGAGGACCGTTGTAGTCCATATCAATCTGATTGAAATCCATGTTGAAATCTATGACACCTCCTTGTGCTGCCATCTTATCATTCAGTGCGAGGTTCCAGCCATCCTGGAAGGCAAAGATCAGCCTCTGTCCCGACATTTTTCTGCAGACGACAGAAAGAAACGTCAGTGGGCCAAAGTTTGGCATGAACAAGAATAAAATAAAGTATCCATTAAAGTAAATTTTAGTTTGTTTTGGTGAAAAGGATCACTCATTTTATGTGCGAGTTTTGTTTAATGTAATGGAACATACAATTCAAAAATAGAAAGGAGAACGTGTGAAGTTCAAAAATTTTCTCAAAATTTTCATTATATATGATATTAATTACAAAATTTGGACCCGGTCATAGACATATGGCCATATAAATAACCCTAAATCAATCAAAGTTTCAAATTTCAAAGCAAGAAGAGGCAAGCGGAGGCAGGCGGNGGGCAAGTAAAGCTCCGAGCGAGCAATCTAAAGCCGCAGTATAAAGTATCAAAGGTTTCCCTAGGATAGGGGTTGCCAAAACAGGAGATGTCGTTAAATATTGTTTAATGTCATCAAAAGCCTGCTGGCATTTTTCTTCCCAAATAAATTTCGCGTCTTTTTTAACCAATGCCGAAGGCTGACACCTACCTGAGAGGTTAGAAATAAAGCGTCTCAGATATGCCAACTTCCCCTAAAGGAACGTAATTGTTTCAAAGTTTTAGGGGGAGGCATTTCCAAGATAGCTTTAATCTTTTTCAAAAAGGCTGGCACCTTCCTGAAAGATTAGAAATAAAGCGTCTTAGATATGCCAACTTCCCCTTAAAGGAGCGTAATTGTTTTAAAGTTTTAGGGGGAGGCATTTCTAAGATAGCTTTAATCTTTAAAGAACGTAATTGTTTCAAAGTTTTAGGGGGAGGCATTTCTAAGATAGCTTTAATCTTTTCTAGGTCAATTTCGNTAATTAATGCCGAGAAAGGCTGACACCTACCTGAGAGATTAGAAATAAAGCTTCTCAGATATGCCAACTTCCGCTGGAAGGAACATAGCTGCTTCAAGGTCTTAGGGAGAGGCATTTCCAAGATAGCTTTAATCTTATCCGAGTCGATCTCGATTCTCCGATGACGGACAATGAATCCTAGAAATTTCCTAGAGGTGACGCCAAAGGCGCACTTTAAGGGATTCAATTTAAGGTCATATCGCCGTAACCGTTCAAACACAATCCTCAAATCGTACAAATGGTCTATTTTCCGTTTACTTTTGATGACCAGATCATCCATGTAGTATTCTACTTGATTGTGAATGAGGTCGTCAAAAATGTTCGTCATTGCACGCTGATATGTCGCTCCGGCGTTCTTTGGGCCGAACAGCATCACTGTGTAGCAGAAGATACCAATCGGTGTTCTGAAAGCTGTAAGTGCTGCATCCTTGGGAGCCATCCTGATTTGGTTTTACCCCGATGATCCATCCATGAAGGAGAAAATTTCATGTGTTAAAGCGATATCCACCATCATTTCCGGTATAGGTAGTGGAAACTCTTCTTTTGGACATGCCTTGTTCAAATCTCTGAAGTCGACACATATGTAGATCTGCCCATTTTTCTTTTTAATCGGTACAATATTGGCTAACCACGANATGATTAAAGCTTCATATTCCGCTTCATTATTGGTGCACGGCTCTGTCAGGTGGTATGAGAACCTCAACATAACCTTATCTGGTGTAATAAAGATGAAACCGATCCCTGCCTTGCCTAGTATAATTGTGTCTGATCCCTTGTCTTTCCTGGCTGACAAAGCACCATCGAAGTACATTTCCCAGCGTTGCACACTAGAAAATTCCATCTTTAGTATTCGCTCGTCTGGTAACTCGTCATTGAGAGAGGACCCAGCTGGCAGTGGGTGTGCAGCGAGAAAATCTACTAAAATTTGTCCCTTAATAGCACGGAGGGGCACAAAAGTTATATCAAACTGCAATAAGATCATTGACCATCTTGCTAAACGTCCGGAGAGTGTTGGTCTTGTCATCAAATATTGTAATGGATTAACTTTCGAAATCAGGGTACTCTTGTGAGAAAGCATGTAATGTCTAAGCTTTTGAGTTGCGAAAATTAGTGCAAGACAATGCTTCTCAATAGGTGGATACCTTATCTCCNAGTATCGAACTGATTCGATGAGAAAATTGAAATTATCAGATCAATTTTGAGAAGTTATGAATCAGAAGTATCAAACTGATTTAATGAAAAAAATTGAAATTATTGGATCAATTTTTTTTTAAAAGTAGTAAATCAGAGTTATCGGATTGATTTAAAATATCCTGTGTTTCAGAAAACGTAATGTGTAGAAATTTATATTGTTTTGAAAAAGACATGCAAGATTTATTTACAAGTATCATATATAAAGTTTGTGACTCATTATTGATTTATACAGTCATTTTTACAATACATCATGTATATATCTCAAAGATGGAAAGTACATTACGCTATACGCATAACTAGTACATCTATGAGTACATAATATAAAGTACAAAACAAGCTGTCTTCATATCGCTGTCCGCATATTTATACATCTGCATGCCTGCCAATAGAAAATCTTCTCATAAACTGTGTTATGAGTTACTAAACAAGTTGACCTTCTAAGCTATTGTTTTGGGATGGCTTAGTGGTGCAACGAGTTTATAACTCATATGGTTGCAACTCTTCAAGTTCCAGATCTGGCTGAAATCCGTATGGAGTTTTGTCATCACTCATCCTTCTGAATGTTATCGACACTCGACGGTGTCGGACTCTTGGAATGCAATGTTTCGCTATATCGGCTCCATTTCCTTTCAGAATTAGAACGGACCCTATTGGTAAAGAAATTTCGACAGATCCTCGGAATTCACCTGGACCGATTATCTCTATATCTGTAACGAACAATATACTGCTCTCCGATATGAGGGAGACTGTACAGAACGAACGAACAAAATCATGATGGTCAATATGCTGAGGGATGCAATCCCCTCCTTCATAGATATTAATTATGCAACTATTGGGGATGCAATCTGCTGGAATTATGCCCCATTGGACCATTCGTGTGATCATCCATCTTATCATGGGTGGCATTGTCTCCACCAACTCATGTTGTAAAATTCCTAGAAGATTTCCTTGTCGATCTATCTTATAATTGTAACAGCAGCCGCATTGTATCGTAATGTGACCCTTGCCTCTCATCCATTTTTTAGGTTTGGAATACGTTCTTCCCGATAGCAGTCCTGCTTTGCCTCTGATTCGGAGGTCAAACACACAATCAAGTACTTCTTGTTGCTCTGTAAGAGAAAAGACCTCTGTATATAATTCTAATCCTTCCAGAATATTAACATAGTCTCCATTGACTATTTCAAAATGTTTGAAAACATTGCATTTAACTTTATTTATTTTTGCAAGCTCGACTCTGCCTGGATATGCTGGATAATGGACTTTATCATTTAACCGATTATTAATGAATGGTTTCCATGTTAATGGTGGTATTATTTCCACCGGACTATACACCTCAATTTGAGTTGGCGCATGAAAAATGTCTCATGGATGATGTTGAACTGTGTTTGTATCATCGATCGACAAATCATCATATCTTATCAATTCATTGGCTGATGAGTAATCATCATAATTACCATATTGTCCCAGATGTAAGACATTGCAACCTGGGCATTCTACAAAGGCTCCTGTAGAATGTTCTTGTTCAAGTGTTGCAGAATAGCAAGTGGAACAAACCGAACTATAATTGTAGTGAATCCATGCTGGTGATGGTTCCGGACGTTGTACTGATTGTACTTCATCCTCTGTCAACGGCAGACTGTCAGAAGACTCTCTCATGTCGACATTATACATGTATCCTTCCGGGATCACAAATAACTTTGCTTTTTTCTTTCTGCGCTTTGTCAAGAGCTCTTTGTTTTCTCCGATCAGCATTTCTTCGCTGAGTCCAACACAATGAGGCAAAATATATTTTTTGATTGTCGGCAACTATCAAATTTCTTGTCGAAGTAGCTATCATGGAAGGCAAACGGCGGCTTGGCCCTTCCATTGGATCTTATTCTTCAATAATTTCTTTCCCTTTTGAGGAGGAGAGAATCCTGGTGTTGAATTTTAGTAATGAGGGCAATCCCTCTTTTTCTTGTTCTCCAACAGCATCCATTAGTGGATTTTCGTATTCTACGTTGATATCATCAAATTTCATATCGAAGTTGATTATTCCGTCTTGCGGAACATCTTCTTCTTTTAAAGCGAGGTTTAAACCATCTTTGAAGGCAAAGATCAGTCGCGGTTTTGACATCTCCTCCTTAAATTAACAGGGAGACATCAATGAGCTGGAATTGTTTATGAACCAGAACAAAACATAGTTCAATTAACATATATTTTATCTTGTTAATATATATGTAGAAAAGGATGGCTATAATATGCGATACTAAGAGTTTTCATTAAATTTTGATATTGATTAAAAAAAAATTTATCTGGTCCTAGACTTTTTAGGCCATATAAAAAACCCCAGAACTATCTGAAGTTCAAAAAAATTTTCATATGTACGCAGCAAACTAACAGCGGCAAGCGTCGTCATGTCGCGTAGTAGGCCTTTACGTATCGTCCATTTATTGGAAGCATAGGCCTTTCTCCTCGAGAATTGATGAGTTGGTATGCTCCTCCGGCGTAGACCTTCTCAATGAAAAATGGTCCCTCCCAAGTCAGCTCAAATTTTCCACCTATCTTGAGACGTGCAAGAATAGGTCTTTTGAGAACAAGTACCAGGTCACCAATTTTAAATGTCCTTGGGCGGACCAGTTTGTCATGAGCTCGTATTATCTTTGCTTGGTATAGCTCCAGATGTTGTTGTGCTTGTAGGCGTTTTCCTTCGAGACTTTCAAGTTTTTCAAGTCTGAGCTTTGCATTTCCTTCAGTTGTAAGTTGGTTTGCAATGGCGACTCTGAGAGACGACGTCTGTATTTCTAATGGTAGTGCAACCTCTGACCCGTACACGAGCATGTAAGGTGTACATTGAGTGAGAGTTCTGAACATCGTTCGGTAGGCCCACAGAGCTTCTAGCAGTTTATTGTGCCAGTCTCGCTTATTTTCATTGAGAATTTTCTTCAAAATTTGTACAAGTGTTTTGTTGAAGGCTTCAGCTAACCCATTTGCGTTCGGATAATAAATTGTGGAGTATCTCCAGTCTATCCCGTGANAAAATTTCAAAGCAAGCGGAGGCAAGCAGAGGTAAGCGGCATTAAGCAGCATCAGGTCGCGTAATAGGTTTTGAGGTATGGTCCATTTATCGGTAACATGGGTCTTTCACCCCAGAAGTCCACTAACTTGTAGGCTCCTCCTGTATAAACCTTCTCAAAGACAAATGGTCCCTCCAAAGTTGGATCGAATTTGCCACCTATTTTTCGGTGAGCAAGAATAGGTCTTTTGAGCACAAGCACGAGGTCACCAATTTTGAATGTCCTC
>JXCR01145228.1:198401-251698 GCA_002079205.1 Phalaenopsis hybrid cultivar | reverse complement strand
AGTCTTTTGATTTTCATTTTCATCTTTGGTCCCGACTGGTGAGCACCACACAATCCGGCATGTATTTCTTTGACAATATCTTGTGCCTTAGCATGCTCAAACACCATAGCCACATTTGATTGAATGATCTCCTATAGAGAACACCATTTATGAGAGCGTATGATAAAGCTCTTTTTATAATCTGGTTTGCCTCGGTCTGTAGAGAACACCATTTATGAGAGCATATGACAAAGCTCTCTTTGTAATTATCGAATGACCTTCTGTAGAGAACACCATTTATGAGAGCATATGACAAAGCTCTCTTTGTAAGCTTCGAATGATCTCCTATAGAGAACACCATTTATGAGAGCATATGACAAAGCTCTCTTTGTAATCTTGATCTCCTATAGAGAACACCATTTATGAGAGCGTATGATAAAGCTCTTTTTATAATCTGGTTTGCCTCGGTATAGAGAACACCATTTATGAGAGCATATGACAAAGCTCTCTTTGTAATCTGGTTTGCCTCGGACTTCTCCTCTGGCAGCTTTCCAGTATGCAAATATTCCATCAATGGCTTTCGCCAGTCATCGTTGATATTTACAATCGCATTTATTTTGTCTTCTTCTTTTCCATGTTTATGTAGGGTTTCCATGTCAATCTTGGATAGAACTTGTCTGCCTTGTACTGTGATTTTTATGGAATCCTTTGGGGGACATGCCAATTCTTTAGCGAGTTTTGCTAGAGCATCGGCATGCGCATTATCCACCTGAGGAATCTGATAGAAAGTCACGTTGGGAATCTGTTCCAGCTGTTTCATCATGTACTGGTAATATTATGACAGTCTGGGCTTTAAAATTCTGTATTGTCCAGCAATTTGTTGAATGATGAGTTGGGAGTCACCATAGATGGTAATATCTTTTATGTCTATTAAGTTTGCCAACAATAATCCTGTAATTAAAGCTTCATATTCTGTTTCATTATTGGTGCAAGGCTCTGTCAAATGGTACGAGAATCTCAGCACACCCTTGTTTGAAGTGATGAAAATCAAACCAACTCCTGCTTTGCCTGGTATGATTGTGCCCGNCTTGTCTGGAGTGATGAAAATCAAACCAACTCCTGCTTTGCCTGGTATGATTGTGCCCGAGCCTTTGTCTTTTCTGGCTGAAGAAGCACCGTCGAAGTACTTCTCCCAGTGTTGTGCACTGANAGACTGTATGTATGTTCAGGAGAGGTGTGAAATGATGGATGTTACCAAAAATAATAAACTTTTAATTCCATCGGTTGAGAAATCTCATAAACTTAAGATGAATGTACCCTATATTATTTTAAAGTCTACCAATTTAGGGAATTCATCTACACCACAAGTCTTTATATCTTTAGATTTGACTCAATTACAAGAAAAACCTGAATTGAATGATGAGAAACTTAAAATTATTGAACTGATATTTAGAAGAGAATTCAAGGATTTGTTTCAAAAGAGCTTTCAGTTGAGAGATAAAGATAAGGAAATTGAAAGACCAATGGAAGAAATTCTTATGGAATAAGAAAAACTTATTTCCTCGACTAAGATAGATATAGAAAGACCACCTCCACCATTTACTCAGTATCGAAGGTAAGATTTGGAAGATAACTTGAAACAAAAGAGTATCATAGAAGATATTGATCTAGAATCTGAATTATCTAGAGAGAATCTGATCCAGAATTTGGGAGATCATGAAGTATCATATAAAGATCCATTTCTTATAAATATCAAAGATGATATTAATATGAAAATTGAGAAAATTACTAGAAGAATATTGGATCTATAAAGAAATATGAGGAACAAGGATATGAATCAATAAGATAAGGAAGAACCGAAAGAAAATTTTAAATTCAACGACTTTGTAGGAATCCATGGATCTGAAAAAATTTGGGCTATTCATCAAGGATTACTTAATTGGAATTTTGATCCAGGTGGAATCCTTTGTCGGGCTAGCAACATTAAATCAAGCGCTTTATGGGAGGCAACCCATAGTTATCTGTGTGGTTTGATTTAGTATGCTTAAGAGTCATGATTGTCAGTGTTGTATTGAGTTTGCTTTAGTGTGGATTGATCAGTTTGTTTGATGTTTGGATTGTAAGTGGTTTGATTTACTTTTTGTGTTTCATGAGGGTGATGATACCTTAAGTTCTTATTATGGTTAGACTTGTATGTTCTCTTGTAGTAGTTGGATTAACGAGTCCACTACAACTCGGGTTTCACCCGAACTTGAGTTTTATAATAGACATTATGAATTTTAACAATGATAGTTCCATCTCATATTTTTTACTTCTTTTCTCAAACTTTATTTTCATTTGGAGGAGTAACTATAGTGAAATAAATAGCTTCTACTTCAGCTACCACCGATGTCACATGGTTGACATGCTTATTAGCTTAACTTGGAGTAAACATTAACATACCTACACCAATATAATGTGATAACATGTTTGACACGTCCATCTATCTTAACTAATCCAGTCGGTTAGACAAGAAATAAACACATTGAGACTGACTACTAATGCGAGTAGATTAAGTGTGTTAATTTTGCAATTTCTTTTCAATATTATGAAATACACTTGACAGATATAATAATAAATATGCAATGTAATCCCAACAAAAATAACTTTAATGACAATAGTTTATCTTTAAAACTCTTTTAAACAACCAAATCCCCTTTAAAAATAACGCAAGTATACGTATCGCTCAAGTAAAAATGGGCTCTAATGGAGTCCTAGATATGAATCCCACATAGAAGTTGGAAATTCCTCTAAATAGTTTTTGAGATTATAATGTTAAGTACTATTTTAAAAATGTAAAAAGTAAAGTGGAAAGTTTGAATATGAACTATTAAAGTGAATGCTATTTAAAATGCAGTTGAAGGAAAAAGTTTACTAAATCAAAAACTAAATTTTCAAAAGTAAAATTACCAAAATAAAATGAAATTTTTGTTGACAGAATGTTCAAATTTAAGAAAGAAACCTTCCTCTTACAATGAGCATATGGATTGTTAAGAATTTAAAATCATTTGAAAATATATATTCAAAATCTATTTTGTACCAAATAGGAGCAATTCTATTTTTTGTCCTCTTTCGAGTGCTATAAAAAACATTGATTAATCCAGAGTTTGGTCCCTAATTCTGTGGTTAGGCTGGGAGAATACCGACTGCCACTCCACAGCTCCCACTACTCCCTCCTCTGAGGACTAACAATTTTGCATTAGTTTCCAATCAACTGAACCAAATTAAAGATTTTAATCTGTCACCTTAAAATCTCCAATTCTCCATCCAACAAATTATATTTCCCTATTTATTTGCATGCAATTCCATGGATGGCATACTCTCATATGAAACCGAATGGGATTCTCCCCATGTTGTAAAAATCTTAGCCATTTTGGAACATATGTTTCTCAACACATCTTAACATTTCAATTAGCTAGATCAAAAAGTAAATGAAGATCGTTGTTCAAATCATCATAAATTATTAACATTTAAATCCGTATAACACAAAATTACTTCTTCACAAAACCATATTTCAAAGTAGGGAGAAGGATAAAGAAGACTACTCAAAATTTATGAGAAGGATACGACAAAATATGGATTGAATATATAAAAATAAGTTTACAAATAAAAAAAATAGAAGACAAAACTTATCTCACAATCCTTCTCAAGCAAATCCTGGACGTTCTCTTCAAGCCTTTCTCTCTTTATAAGCACTACCAATTCTCTCTTAGAAGTGCAATGAAAATGGAATCTCTCACTTTCCCTCTCCTCCTACTACTATAGAAAAAAGTTTTCAAGCCCTTAACTTTCTCTCTCTATCTCTTCCTCTTGCCTTTCACGCTACCCTCCTTTTCACATCATACCAAACTCCTTGAAGTCTATTTCTTTTATTTGGGGCTGCCTCCTTTTAAAAGGAATTTAAAATTCCCTAAAAAATGCACTCTAAATGTCCACTCTTTTGAATTAAAAAGATGTGTCATTTGATCCAAAAGACATCTGCATTCATAAAAGAACCTTCTAAAGTGTCCAAAAATATTTCTTTTATTTGGGGCTCATCCCTAAGATGTCTTATCGTACCAGTCTAAAAATCTATATGATACTGAACTCTCCTCTGTTGATTCATCATTATAAGTATTTCTTTCTCCAATCTTTCCAATCTAACTCTAAATATTAATTATGTTCATTTGTTGAATCATTAGTTGGTCCATAATATTTTCAAGTCATGCCGAGCATAAAGTAGATGCTCTTGCAGCTGATGTAGAAGGTCTATCCCTTCTACCACCTCTAGAATCAACAAATGACTCAACTCTTTGAATCATATGCTTCCCAATAGGATTTTGTGGTTGTAATGTTTCTTCATTTCTATGGGACTTTACTCCTGACTGTTCACATAAAGTGAAAATCAGGGTAAGATATCCCAAACCACTAGGTGTAGAACTACCAGTTATACTCTGAGCATCATGAACTATAAGTGCACCAACATTTATTGATGTCTTCCACTTTTCACTAAGGGAGCCATATGAAAATCTATGAAGATCCAAACAAATTCCAAATAAATTACTAAATCAAAAATTTAAATCCCCAAATAAGGTTAATTGGTAAGAAACTTTTCATCGTGAGTGTTTTTAAGCTTTTTCATCAAAATATCCCAAATTTTGAATCTTCCACAATGTAGAAAAAATTCATGATGAAACTAAAAAATTTCTAAGTTAAAGTGAAGTTCTTACCAAGGAAAGATGAAATCTATGATTTTTGGCATTCAAAATCTTCTCTACTGCTCTCAATGGAAAGCTCTAGGTCAAGGTTTAGAGGTAAGAGATGACCTAAGCAATCAAATGGAGTTTGCCCATGTGATTTAGTGGCTTTTTAAGCAATCTGGCGTGTTTGGGCTTTTACCGCATCATGCGCCAACTCTCTGTAAAACGGCTCATCATGTGCTAACTCTCTATAAAATGGCGCACCATGCGCCAATGCTTTAATCTTTCATATTTCAGTTTTAGTGAAAATCTGCTCCGTGCCACATTACGTCTACCTCTAATTAACTCAAATGAACCTTTAAAAACATTATTAGAAATTACTCTAACATTCATCTTTCACAAACACCACAAAACTCACTTTTATATATAAAATCTGCGCTATTACAAACCAACAAACATCTAATTCAGTCTTTAAAGAAAACCAAAATATCCTAACAAAAAATTATAAACATCAAAATTTCAAACACAAACATTAATATAGTTCAACCATAAAAGTAAACGCAATCCATCACAAAAAAACAACTAAAACAAACAATACTAAACAAAATGCTTCGTGTATAAATTAAGTTCAAACATCTTCTTCACTCTCGTCCTCTTAGATATCTCCCATAGATTCGTAGTGTACATACAAGTTATAGAATGGTTGGTATAGAAACTCATTAGTCGAATCCTCCCCAATCCAAGCATGTTTCTTGAACATACACACCAAACCATCTTCAATACGACCAATATGCTCAAAATATTCTTTAAGTCTCCAATCTAAGTGATCCAACATTTCAGAATTATTCACAATTAAATGCATAATATACTGCGCCTCTTTTTCTATCTCCTTGATATTCTTCAAAAGTGCATTAGAACAGAAGTAAGACTGAATAGGTGATGAATTCTGAGATTCCTAATCCATCAGTACATTCATATCATTTTCATCTCCCATTCTATTAAAAATGCAATAGTCCTTTTAGGAGATATAAGGAGAAGAAACTCTCAAAAAACACCTTTTAAAATTTTTTAAGTTTAAAACTTAAACCCTAACATCATGCGTCAATCTGACGCATCATGTGCCAGTTCCAAAAACTGCAATATCTCAATTTCGTTTCAATAAAATCTTAATTTTTTCATAAAATTAGGTAAATAAATATGTTTCTAAATATTTTTGCAAATACACGGACTATATAAAGACAAAGAAGTAAACATACGTAAAAGATTTTGAACAAAAACTCAAAAGCAAAGTAAACAATCATTAATATGGGTTACCTCACACAAAGCGTTTGATTTAATGTCATCAGCCCAACATTCCTAGACTTTATTATGGGTGACCCAACATAACAGTTTCTTTAAAAACTAGACTTTGACCATAAAAATTTTAATATATGTCCATTCACTTTCAATATCCTTTCAGTATTGGGATCTTCAATATTAACTGCCCTGTAGGGATAGACTTTCATAACTTGGAATTCCACCTAGACTTCATCTTCCTATGAAATAATTTCAATCTTGTGTTATATATTAAAACTTCATGCCTGGGTTCAAATTCTCTTTTTATTATCTTCCGACCAGGTCATTCTTTCATCTGTTCTTATAAAACCTCACATTATCATAAGCTTCATTCATAATTTCATCAAGCTTATTGAATTGTAGTAATCTTTTCTCACTAGCTTCTATCAAAATAAAATTAAATTCCTTTATAGCCCAATAAGCTTTATGCTCAAATTCTATTGATAAGTGACAAGTCTTCCCAAAAATTAATCTATAAGTTGACATATCTATATGTGTCTTATAAGCTATCATGTATGCCCATAATGTAGTATCTAATTTAACATACCAATCCATTTTACTAAATTTAACACTTTTTTTTTAAATTCTCTTAATTTCACGGTTAGATACTTCTGTTAAACCACTATCTTGAGGATGATAAACAGTTGCAATTTTATGCATTATATAATATTCTTCCACCAACTTAGTAATTGTCATATTTCTAAAATGAGATCCTCCATCGGTAATGATTACTCTTGACAATTCATATCTTATAAAAATACTTTAAATTAAAAAATTTGAAACACTCTCAGCAACACATCGAGGTAAAGTTATTGCTTTAATCCATTTTGAAACATAATTCAGTACAATCAAATATATAAATATTTTTGAATGAAGGTATAAATGGTCTCATAAAATCCATTCCCCATGCATAAAAAATTTCAATTTCCAAATTAAAATTTAGAAGCATTTCATTTCTTCTTGAAATATTACCTACTCTCTGACACTGATCACATGTTCTTATGTATATATTAACATCTCTAAAAAGATTAGGCCAATAAAATATGGATTACAAAATTTTATGAATAGTTCTTCCATTCCCAAAATGACCTCCAAATTTAGAAGCATGATATTTCTGAATAATTTCCCGAATCATTGTAAGGCACACATTGACTCATTACTAAATCTTTGCATTGTTTTTATAAGTGAAGGCCATCCCAAAAATAAAACTTTGCATCATAAAGGAATTTTTAGTCCGATTTTTTTGTTAACCCATATGGTAAAATACCACTAAGAATATAATTTACAATATCAGGATACTAAGGTATTTTCTGCCCTTTTACAGTATAAAATTGTTCATGAGAAAAAGTTTCATTAACTTCTTTCTCTAGATCGAGTATTTCTTTCTATTCTAGCCTAAATATATATATATATATAAAAAATTGTATTATTAGTCTCTTTCCTATTGACAACCACAAAATCAAACTCTTGCATCAGAAGTACCCATTTAATTAATCTTGGTTTCACTTCCTTCTTTTGCATTAAATATTTAATAACCAAATGGTGAGTACGCATGATACAATTAGCTCCAATCAGATATGATCTAAACTTATTAAAAGCATACGCAATAGCTAATAACTCTCTTTCAATGGTGATGTAGTTAATCTGAGCATCATTAAGAGTAGAATCACAAATTAATTCAAAAGGTTTCTCCCAATCAAGTGAAACAATTATAGAAGCAGTGATCAATTTTTCTTTTAAAGTTTCAAAAGCTTTAATGAAATCTTGGTTGCAGTCAAATTTTGTATCTTTTTTCCAGAGGTTGGCATAAAGGTTTAGTAATTTTTCAAAAATCTTTAATATATCGCATGTAAAATCTAGCATGTCCTAAAAAAACTCCTAACTCTTCTTACTATGCTAGGTGGAGGTAGGTTTGATATAACCAAAATTTTTGCAGGATCTACTTCCATGTCATTTTCTGATATTTTATGCCGAACAAAATTTCCTCCTACAACCATAAATTGACATTTCTCCCAGTTCAATACAAGATTTATCATTTCACAACATTCCAGAACTTTCTCTAAATGATTTAGACATCTTTCAAATGAAGTTCCAAACACAAAAAAAATCAGCCATAAAGACTTCAATCCCTTTTTCAATTAAGTCACTAAAAATTGACATAAAACATCTTAGAAATGTTGCTGGTGCATTACATAATCTAAAGGGCATGCACCAAAAAGCAAAAGTTTCATATGGACTAGTAAAAGTTGGTTTCTCTTGATCCTCTAGAGCAATTGGTTTTTGATGATAACCGGTATATCCATCTTGAAAATAAAAATATTTGTGTCCAGCCAGCCTATCTTACATCTGGTCCAAAAAGTGTAAATGAAAATGATCCTTCCTGGTGGAAAAATTTAATTTTCTATAATCTGTGCAAATTTGCCAACAAGAGACTTGTCTTTTGATATTAATTCATTATGCTCATTCATCCCTACACTCACACCTCCTTTCTTTGGAACACAGTGAAATACACTTACCCAAGCACTGTTTGAAGTAGGATATATTATTCCAGTATCTAACTATTTTAAAATTTTATTCTTAACAATCTCTTGTATAATTGGATTTAATCTCCTTTGAGGATCAACTGTTGGTTCATGTTGATCTTCTAATAAAATTCTATGCATACAAATTAAAGGATTGATTCTTTTAATGTGAGATAATGTTCATCAAAGGCTTTCTTATATCGTTTCAATGTTTCTAACAGCTGTTGTTCTTGCTCATCAGTTAATTCTTTGAATACTATAACAAGTAATGCAGATAAATTTCTTAAGAATGCATACGTTAAATGTGTAGGAAGTGTTGTCAACTCTAGTTCAAGAGGTCTCTCAATAGATGAAATCAGATTCTTGTTACATTCTGCAAGATCTAATATCTCAAATTTTTCCTAAACATAATCTAAATCTTATTTACTCACTTATAAATTTACCTTGATTTTGTCCTCATCTTGATATTCCATGTATTCCTTCTCAAATTTGTTTTTAGATGTCTTTTTGAAATATTCATGGCTTAAATATTCATTAATATCCACTATGAAGCATTCCATCTCTCACTCTTTTGCAGGGTATATCATTGATTTTGCAATATTAAATGTAATCTCTTGATCACTAACTCTCACACTTTGTTCTCCTTTCTACACATCTATCAAGGCTCTTCTAGTGGTAAGGAATATTCTTCCTAAAATGATAGAAATTTCTTTATCTTCATCCATATCTAATACATTAAAGTCTAGAGGAAAGAAAAATTAATCAACTTTTACCAAAACATCTTCGATAACTCCTTTAGGATAGGTAATCAAACGATCATCTAACTGGAGAGTTATAGTCGTAGGTGAAAAATCTCCTAAGCCCAACCTACTGAAAACTTACAACTTAAGATTAATATTGGCTCCTAAATCACATAAAGTTTTTCCATAAAACTGTTCACCAATAGCACAATGAATTTTAAAAATTCCAGGATCTTTAAGTTTTTCAAGAAGCTTTTTATGAGTAGCACTACACTCTTCACCGAGTGTAACAGTCTCACTATCTATAAAATTTCTTTTCTTATTAAATATATCCTTCATGAACTTCACAATACCTTAGCATTTGTTCCAAAGCTTCAGTAAATGGAATGTTTATCATTAATTTTCTCAATATTTCTAAAAAATTAGAAAATTTGTTATCTCTATTTTCTGTTTCAATCATTGAGAAAATGGAGGTGGTGGTCTTTCTGTTGTGATTTTCATTGGTTGAACAGGACATTCTGACTCAAAATGAAAAACTTCACCCTATTTTTCATTTTCCACCTCAACTTTTTCAAGTTCAACTTCTTCTTGAACTTTATTTTCTAATTTTTTTTCCACTTCTCAGTTGAATAACTTTAATTTGTTGTTTGTTTTGATCTTTAGGATTTACTTCAACATTACTTGGCAATGTTCCTGGAGGTCTATTGCTAAGTGCGGTAGCAATACATCCCAATTGATTTTCCATGTTTCTAATTGCACCTCCTTGACTTTGTTATTGACTTCCCATTTACAATATCAAATCTTCTATTGATAACTTTTTCTCCTCACTTTGCAATTTATTAACTCTTACAGGGTAATAAGGTTTATAAGTTGGATTACCTTGATTGTTGGAGTTTTTCAATGGTTTCGGAGTGTTGTTTCACATTGTGGATTTGCAACATTAGAATTATTATTACTTCAAGTAAAATTTGGATGATTCTTCTAACCAGGATTATAATAATTGGAATAAGGATTATTAGAAAAAATTTTTATTGCATTTAAGGTCTCATAAGAAGATTACGATTCTATCATTTGTCTGATTGAATTTTCCTCAAGCACAAGTGATGTCTGAGAATAATTCATTCCAAATTGATATATCTTCTTCGGCATAGCATCTATTTATGTAGCTAACATAGATATTGCATCAGAATCATGAATAATAGCTATCTTTTTGGATTTACCCTTTCAGAGGGCCATTAAAAATTATTAGTAGCCATCTCTTCAATTAATGATATGCTTCATTGAATGGTTTTGACATTAATGATACACCAACAACAGCGTCAATTATAGATCTAAGAGATCCAACCAACCCATTATAAAAAGTTTGTATTATTAACCAATTTGGCAACGCATGGTGTGCTCACTTTCAAAGGAGATCTTTAAATCTTTCACAGGCTTTATAAATTGATTCCCCTTCAAATTGACAAAAAGATGTAATATCATTCCTAGGCTTAGCAGTTTTTTAGGGTGGGAAATATTTAGATAACAATTTGTGTGACAAATCTCCCCAAGTTCTAATAGATCCAAGTGCTAACGAGTCTAACCACATCTTAGTTTTATCCCTTAGTGAAAAAGAAAAAATTCTACGTCTAACAACATCATTTGACACTCCATCATATTTAAATGTAGCACATAATTCTTGAAAGCTAGCAAGGTGTAAAGTAGGATCTTGAGTTGGTGTTCACCCAAACTGATTGTTTTGTACCATTTGGATAATGTCAGGTTTAAGCTCAAATGAATTGGTAGCTAAAGATGGGTTTTGTATACTTAAATGAATTTCATATGCTCTAGGTTTAATCTCTTAAAGGTCTCTGATAATGCTCATTTTCAATTCTAGCATTACTCAAATTGCATGCCATTTTACTAATATGATCTATCTCTTTTTGTTGTTTTCAAATTTTTCTAATAGTTCTTTCCAATTATGAATTGTAAGGTACTAAATTTTCAGATCTTACATTATGCATAAACAAACAGAACAAGTAAAATAAAATAAACAAACACACTAAAATAAGAAAATTTTCAAACTAAACTACAAACACGCTTTTACTTTTTAGTTCTTTTTTAAAATAAAATACTATAAGTTATAAAGTAACTTACTACTACTACTTTCCGTTACTTCGCCGACAACGACGCCAAAAACTTGATGTGGGTAGATTTAGTGCGTTAATTTTGTAATAATTTTTTAATATTACAAAATACACACATCAGATATAAAAATAAATATGCAATGTAATCTCAACAAAATAATTTTAATAAAATTTTTTTATCTTTAAAACCCTTTTAAGCTGTCAAATCCCCTTTCACAATAACGCAAGTATACGTATTGATCAAGTAATAAAGGGCTCTAATGAAGTCTTAGATATTGATCCCACAAGGAAGTTGGAAATGCCTGTAAATAGTTCTTGAGATTATAACGTAAAGTACTATTTAAAATACAAAAAGTAAGGTATGAAGTTTGAATATGAACTACTAAAGTGAATGTTATTTAAAATGCAGTTGAAAGACAAAGTTAACTAAACCAGAAACTAAACTTTCAAAAGTACAATTACGAAAATAAAATGAAATTTTATTGACAAAAAGTTCAAATTTAAGCAAACACCCTTCCCCTTAAAATGAGCATATGGATTGAGAAGAAATTAAAATCTTTTGAAAATATATACTTAAAAACTATTTTGTGTTAAATATGAGCAATGATATTCTTTACCCTCTTCCGCATGCTATAAGGAACACAAAATAATCTAAAGTTTGGTCCCTAATTACGTTGTTAGGATGGGAGGATACCAACTGCCACTCCAGAGCTCCAACTACTCCGTCCCCTAAGGGCTAAAAATCTCACATTAGTTATCAATCAATTGGACCAAATTAGGGATTTTAATCTGTCACCTTAAGATCTCCAATTCTGCATCCAATAAAGTATATTTTCTTATTTATTTGCAGTTGATTCCATGGATGACAGACTCTCCTATGAAATCAAATGTGATTCTCCCCATGTTGTAGAAATGATAGCTCTTTCGAAACATATGTTTCTCAATACATTTTAACATTTCAATTATCTAGATCGAAAAGTAAATGCAGATTGGAGTTTAAATTATTACAAATTTTTAACATTTAAGACCTTAGAAAACAAAGTTACTTCTACACAAAACCATATTATAAAGTACGAAGAAGGATAAAGAAGGCTACTCAGAATTCATGAGAAAGATATGACAAAACATGGATCTCATACATAAAAATAAGTTTACAAAATAAAAAAAATAAAAGACACAACTTATCTCACAATCCTTCCCAAGAAAATACTTAGTAGTTCTCTTCAAGTCTTTCTCTCTTTACAAGCACTCTCAACTCTCTCTAAGAAGTGTAATGAAGAAAAAATCTCTCACCTTCGCTTTTCTCTTACAACCCTAAAAGAAATCTTTAAGCCCTTGACTTTCTCTATCTATATCTTCCTCTTGCCTTTCATGCTACTCCCCTTTGATGTCACACCCAACTCTTTGCAGTCTCTTCTTTTATTGGGGGCTACCTCTTTTCAAAAATAATTCAAAATTCCCTCAAAAATTTCCTCAATAGTCTTATCTTTTGAATTCAAAAGATGTGTCATTTGGTCCAAGAGACATGTCCCTTCATAAAAGAACCTTCCAAAGTGTCTAGATGAATTTAATTACTCTGAAAGGTAATTAGAACATGTGTTCCTTTAAAAATTCAAGCAAAATTTACCTCGAACCGCCTTAGAAGTTATCTCGGGCGCATCTAACGGATCATGCGCCAAGGCTCTGTCAAACGATACATCATGCGCCAATCTTCCGCATCATGCACCAGATTCCCAAAATTCGCTGTTTTGGCCCCAAATTTCATCTTTTTTTGCTAATTTTGCTCCAAATGCCTAAAAATGATATACCTACAACAAAAACACAAAAATCTCCTTCTTTAAGAAACATATCACCAAAAAAGGTCATAAAATATATACTTAAAACAACATATTATTTTGGTGTATCAACTACTACTTTTTCCTGCAACCTTTAGATAACAGATAAACTCAACTTCAATACATCAACTCCTTGGATCAACCAGCTCATATCCTAACTAAAGCTCTTTCAATGTTTCTCTCCTTTAGATCCAAGATAATGGTTGGACCACCTAAATATCAGCCTACATGGGAGTAATACCTGCTCACTACATGGTTGCTCCACATATCCATTGTGCCTCTGCCATGATGGTGGTGGACAAAGACATTATTCCATTTTACCTGCATCTAGGTTTCATTTACCTTTAATTAACTTGACTGTAAATATTATTAGGCTTTTGATGTAAGTTCATGATAAGGAAGATCAGTAGGTTTTTCTTCTAAAATCTATTTTGCCTTTGTGAGCAGGTATTACTCACAAAGGAAGATCAGTAGGCTCACTCCCAACAACCTCATTTCTTGTACCCATTATTGGCCAATCATATGTATCTTTGGATTAGTACCCTCGCACCAAAGCCTTTGGCATCTCATTTTAATTTGTTAACACACTTGATAAAAAAAAAATTGTCCTCACAAAATATAAAATAAATTAACAAATGAGATTTTAAATTAAAAATTAAAAAATAATCTATATTTAAGACAACAAAATTTATTTTTATTTTACATTAGAAAAAATGGGAAACAAAATAATAATAATGATAAAATAATAAAGAACCACAAATGGCCACTCAATCTGCTCAACCAAAAGAAAAATATCTTTATTTACCGTAAACTTCAATGGCTAAGTACTACACTATCAATGTGAACTAAAACTGATAGAATCGAGTAAAAGGAAATGACACAGAGATTGATTAGAAAATTTGTTTAAAAGTATACTTTTCATGTAATTATTTGATACATTAAGAAGAAAGGAATTTTTTTTCTTCCTTTTTTCGTTAATTAAACTTATGTTTTTTATTTCTTGTGTTGCGAGGACATACAACTAAATAATAATATATTTTTTTTTAATAAACATTGATAACTACATAAATAAAGATACCTTTATTCAATTTTTTTTTCAAACTATCTAATCATTCAATCTGATTTGAGCCAAATGTTTAATTACTTCCAACCAAATACAACCATAATCAACACATCTAAGATTTTACCTTTTCCCTATGATTGTTAGGCCAAAAGCCTTAAAATCTCATTAAGAGTAAGAAAAGTAAAAAATCAAATAAATATAACAAATTTTAAGAAAGAATGTTAGATATATCTTGAACTTATAATTGGCAAAATTTTTAAAAACAATTCAATACCTATGTAATAGAAAATAAAAACAAACATATACCGCATTGTGACACACATCATTATCCTATTAATTTTAATGTGAGCAAACTAATACATATTAAATAATTTGACTCTCCTGATATTCATATCAACCATAGAACCTCCACAAACATTGAGGGTCTTACTATTCTAAGAAAGCCCAAATCTCTCAATGTTCTAAGAAAGCCCAAATCCTGCATCACACACAACACATAATATGAAATTTATCCTTTGATTTCATCTTCCTAATAACNAGAAAGCCCAAATCCTGCATCACACACAACACATAATATGAAATTTATCCTTTGATTTCATCTTCCTAATAATCGGAGGTGAGGCAAAACATTACTCTATATTTTATAAGAATTAAAATAGGATAATTCATAAATTATTCTTTTTTCTAACATTTTATTCAAAAGCACATCTCACAAATAATGCAATCTCCCCATCCCAACACTGTAAGTGGATTACAACTTTCCAGCTTTTCCTTTCATCCCCAGTCCCCACCCTTATTTTGAGATATTGCGTGGATTATCGCAACTCCGCACACTCGGAAAGAAAAGTTTGTCCTTGTACTGTTATGAAGGTTNATTATTCTTTTTTCTAACATTTTATTCAAAAGCACATCTCACAAATAATGCAATCTCCCCATCCCAACACTGNGAGGTGAGGCAAAACATTACTCTATATTTTATAATAATTAAAATAGGATAATTCATAAATTATTCTCTTTTCAAACAATTAATTCAAAAGCACATCTCACAAATAATGCAATCTCCCCGTCCCAACACTGTAAGTGGATTACAACTTTCCAGCTTTTCCTTTCATCCCCACCCATATTTTGAGATGTTGCGTGGATTATCGCAACTCCGCACAATCCGAAAAAGTTGTTTGTCTTTGTACTGTTATGAAGGTCCTCGTAGCAATCAGATAACTCAAAGTGTGCTGTACGAAGAGCAGTATGATATATCTATCGANTATATATATATATATATATATATATATATATATATCTCAAATTGTACAGATTGCGATATGCATTGTAGGGCAAATGGTCAAATTTATGTTCTACGACTCTGTCATATGCTATGAACATACTATATTTGAGCAACACATTCTGCACAATAACCGTCATATTTTAAATAATGAATGATTCATCGCGAAATAAAATACTTTTCTGATCATTTCTAGGACTTGACCAAGCAGATTTTTTACAGGCGATTATAATTATTCTGTTTTATGGCCCAATTTTTAATATTTTTTTTAAATCCTTAATAATTGAAATTTTTCTTAGGAGAAGTCCATTAGCACGTAAATTAATATAAAATAAATACTCACAAATAAAATTGGAGTAACAACGATACATCTCAATGTGATGACTGTTAAATTTCTATAGTCATTTCTATTTGTACTAAGATGCTGAAACTTCTATCAAAGTTATCAAAATCGGATAGAACATCGAATAAGAAGATTGAAAGATTCAAGGTTATATGGTTCGACCCGGGTTGACCAGAGTATAGAATTAGATGAGGTAATTATTTTTTAAATCATTTTAAGAAATTTTAAATAATAGAATAATGATTTCTTAAGATAGTTTTTATAGATTCAATAAATAATATTTTAATCTAAGACAATATTTTTGAACCATATAAATAATAATCTAAGTAAAAACTCTAAAGATACCATTTTTTTCTAACTTTTAATTTATATAATTTATTTTGAGCCCTAAAATCAAAATCAAAAGATAAAAAAGAGTTCATATTTTAACTTACTAGTTCTTAAGAAATTGGATCGGTTCGCCGGATCAATCCAGGCTCTGACCAATTTTACACTTGCTCTGACTAGTTCAAGCCTAAGAAGTTCAAGTCCAGCATTCACGGGTTCAACCTTGGTTCTAATCGGTTAAATCTCGATTCTATTTTGAAAAGGTTGTAAGCTTAAAAATGTTGATTCTTGATCTGTTTGTGAATCACTCCCTAAGGAATACAACGTAAGAAAGGAGAAAGTAAGAGAAGTAGAAAGGGAGAGGAACATAAACAAAAGTGAAAACAACAACGTATCAATCATTTTGACCTTTCAAGACTTATTTGGTAAAATCAAGTATATCTCTGACGCCTTCATGAAATGAAATATCTCCTGGTTTATGGAGAAAAGAGTATAATATGGTAACGTTACATTTTCCCCTTGCTTTAATAATTATGGAGAAAAGAGTACAATATGGTAATGTTACATTTTCCCCTGACTTTAATAAGGGACATACAAGGTATTTTATATGTTTTAGTCTATCATTTGATTTCTCTCTTTCTCATTTGGCTGAGCTTGTATGGTCTTGGCTCAATAGGGCCAATTTGATCAAATAGCCTCACTCGACATTTTTAGTTGGCCGAGCTCAATTGACTTAAGATCAACAGGTCTAGTTCATTATGCTGAGTTAGTACTACTTTTTACTCTTTATTATAGATAGGGAGCTTCTAGACACCCCAAGTATCTTTGCAGATGTCGAAAGGCTAAATATTCCTTCCCGTTGAATTCTTCCTGCAAGTTGACAAGAATGTAAACTCTGATTCTAGTCATTCGACTAACTTTTCTAGCTTGGTCGACTTTGGCCTTACATGCTTTAGCTTAGGAAATTGTACTCTATTGGTCGACTTTGGCCTTCAATGGCCCTCAGGAAATTGTACTCTACTGAGGGATCATGCTTTAGCTTTGGAAATTACAAGCTTTAGCTTAGGAAATTGTACTCTATACGAAATTGTACTCTACTGGTGGATCATTATTGTAAAAACCATTCAATGAAGCATATTCATTAATTTAAGAGATGACTACTAATACTTTTCAATGGCCCTTAGAAAGGGTAAATCCAAAAAGAGTAGCCAATATTCATGATTCTAATGCAACATCTATATTTGTTGCTCAAAGAGCCACAATATCGAAGAAGATGGATCAATATGGAATGAATTATTCTCAAACAACACCTGTGCTTGAGGGGAACTCATTTGTACAAATGATAGAATCTCAATCTTCTTATGAGACTTTAAATGTAAGAAACAATTGTTCTAATAATCCTTATGCAAATTACTATAATTATGGTTGGAAGAATCTTCCAAACTTTAGTTGGAGTAACAATAACTCGAATGCTGCAAATCCATAATGGGGAAAATTTTTGCAAACCCAGTAGGAAGGTCCAACAATCTAGGAAATCAAGCTTATAAACCTTATCACTCCCTAGGATTTAATAATTTACAAAGTACGTTTGGATAGGGTGCTTCTAGAAAATTTTTGCTAATTGAGCTCGACATTTTTAGTTGGCCGAGCTCAATTGACTTAAGATCAATAGGTCTAGTTCATTATGCTGAGTTAGCACTACTTTCTACTCTTTATTATAGATAGGGAGCTTCTAGACACCCCAAGTATGTTTGGAGATGTCGAAAGGCTAAATATTCCCTCTAGTTGGATTCTTCATGCAAGTTGACAAGAATGTAGGCTCTGATTCTAGTCATTCGACCAACTTTTGTAGCTTGGTCGATTTTGGCCTTACATGCTTTAGTTTAGGAAATTGTACTCGATTGGATAAATGAACCTTTCAATGGCCCTCATGAAATTGTACTCTACTGGTGGATCAAGCTTTAGCTTAGGAAATTACATGCTTTAGCTTAGGAAATTGTACACTGTAGGAAATTGTACTCTACTAGCGGATCATTATTGTAAAAACCATTCAATGAAGCATATTCATTAATTTAAGAGATGACTACTAATACTTTTCAATAGCCCTCAGAAAGGGTAAATCTAAAAAAAGTAGCCAATATTCAAGATTCTGATGCAACGTCTATATTAGCTGCTCAAAGAGCCACTATATCGAAGAAGATGGATTAATATGGAATGAATTATTCTCAAACAACACCTGTGCTTGAGGGGAACTCATTTGTACAAATGATAGAATCTCAATCTTCTTATGAGACTTTAAATGTAACAAACAATTGTTCTAATAATCCTTATGTCAATTATTATAATTATAGTTGGAAGAATCATCCAAACTTTAGTTGGAGTAACAATAACTCGAATGCTGCAAATACATAATGGGGAAAATTTTTGCAAACCCAGTAGGAAGCTCCAACAATCTAGGAAATCAATCTTATAAACCTTATTACTCCCCAAGATTTAATAATTTGTAAAGTAAGGAGAAAAAGTTATCAATGGAAAATTGATATTGCAAATGGGAGGTCAATTACAGAGTGATGGAGCTTCAATCAGAAACATGAAAAATCAATTGGGATGTATTCCTATAGCACTTAGCAATAGACCTCCAGGAATATTGCCTAGTAATGTTGAAGTAAACCCAAAAGATCAGAACAAGGAGCAAATTAAGACTATTCAGCTATAAAGTGGAAAAGAATTAGAAGAAAGAGTTCAACGAGAAGTTGAAAAGGAAAAAGATGAGGTGGAAAATTAAAATTCTTGTGAATATTTTCTTTGTGAGTCAAAAAAGTTTTATTAAACTAATGAAAATCACTGTAGAAAGATCAACAACTCCTTTTCTTCAAAGATTGAAATAAAAGTACAGAGATAATCAATTTTTGAAATTTGTGAAAATTTTAAGGAAATTGACGATAAACATTATATTTGCTGAAGCTTTGGAGCAAATAACAAGCTAAATAAAATTATGAAGGATATACTTAATAAGAATAGGAAGTTTGTAGATAATGAGACTGTTGAACTCAATGAAGAGTGTAGCGCAACACGCCTAAAAAATGCTTAATTTTTTCATATATATTTTATGCTTAATTTTAATGATATTGCTCTTTAAAGGAAGATATTTTGCATGTTTTTGATTTTCGGTACAAGAAATGAATTTTTGGAAAGAAAAGAAACAAAAATGGTTCAATTTTGAGCAAAAACAAGCAATAAATGAAATTTTTTCGTGTCACCTTTCGATAAGACTTATGATGCTTAATATCTATTACACTTCTTGCATATTTTTGAATGAGATTAAACTTTAAAGGAAGTTTGTTTTCATACTTATTTTCTAGGGCTATCTGTTAGAAACACAATGCAACTGAAATTGAGCGAAACAGAGCTAAAATGGAGCCAAACAGAGCGAAACGGTGGAGCTACGCAGTCTGCTCGCCGACGGCGCCCAAAACGGCACTGACGGCGAGATTTACCCAAGAAGGCCAAAAAAATGATAGAAAAGCTTGTCTACAGCGCCCTCAAGCCCGTCGACGGCGCCCGAGACGACTACGGACCCACTTTTGGCGGTTATGAGCCGAAATTCAACGTATTTAGAGTTTTTTTGAAAGGTTTCTTGTGGCAACTCTTCAAACTTTGTCCCTACACATTAAAAGAACAAATTTAGGTTGGAAAAAGTGGGTTTTTTTGTGAGAGGAATGTTAGGAAAAGTGTGGAGAAAGTTTAAGGTTTTTTAGAATATGAGTAGAAATGTAGATTTCTACCCTTTTGAAAAGATTGGAGCTGAGATTTTGAGAGAATTTGTAAGGAGATATTCTAGCATTGCATTGATAGGCGGGAGACTTAGTGGGAGAGATATTTGTCTTTCTTTCAAAGGAAAAAAAGCTAAGTATTGTGTTCTTCATTATTTGGTTTTGTAAACACTTATCTAGTGGATTTGCTTTGGTTAAATGAAGTTTCCGTTGTGTTTTTTTCGGATTTTTGTAAACACTTATCTAGTGGATTTGCTTTGGTTAAATGAAGTTTCCATTGTGTTTTTTTCGTGCTTTGTGATGGGCTTCTCTTACTCTTTCTTCTTCCTTAGAAATAGTGGCATGAGAAGATTAGGCCACTGTTTTCACTTTACTTTTCTTTTGAAATGAGCAGAATTCATGTTTAGGATTTTGGGATGCTTGTTAGAAGGATTTTGCACTTCATTTACATTATAACAAGGGCTCGTATTAGTGTTAAAATTTGTTGTAATTTCGTTGATCCGAAAGGGCGGTGTAATTTACAACAAAGTGGAACCACATTAAAATTCTATGGATGGTGGCATTCATGAGAGTTGAGTGCAAATAAATAGGGAAATATACTTTGATAGACGTAGAATTGGAGATTTTAGGGTGACAGACTAAAATCTCCAATTTGTTCCTAGGTTTGGAAACTGAAGCAGAGATGTTAGCCCTCAGGCCAGAGGAACGTAGGAGCTCCGATGTGAGAACCGGTATCCTTCCAGCCTAGCTACTAATTCAGTGAACAAGCATATGATTATTCAATGTTCTTTATGCCTGAACCAAATAGTAAAGAATAAGATTGCTCCTACTTGGCACATACAAAATTTAATGCATCTCATTCCTTTACATTATCCAATTTATTACATAAGAGTAGTAGTTTTTAATATCTCAAAATTCTCTAAACAAATTCATCCAAAAAAGGTTATCTTTAGAATTAATATTTGAAATTAGGAGTAGTTATTAGTTGTGTTAAACTTAAGACTTACATTTAGGAGCATCTGTTAGTAAAACCTCTTAAATCACTCTTCCTCACAAAGGACTAATAGTAGTAGATTAGGATTCAACTAAGGACCTCTTACCTCGCTTCCCTGTGGGATTGATAAACGGGACTTCACTAGAGCTCTGTATTACTTGAGTGATACGTATAATTGCGTTTAAAATTGTGACTTTACAAAATCATTATAAATATATAAATCTGGGTTCATAAATTCTTGCCTATTAAAAGTTGCATCAAGTTTTTGGCGTCATTGCCGAGGGTTTAAATCTTCTTGTAGTGGTGACAAATTCTTGTATATTTAGGTATATAAAAAGTCGTTGTCAAGATTTTGGTGCCGTTTTCTGGGAAGCTTCGGTAAGAACTTTAGGAGAATTTTAGTTGAAGTGATTAGGCTTAGACTTGGAAAACTGTACTGTCATAAAAACTGTTTTGTGTGAAAAGTGTTTTTATATGAAAAAAGTGTTGTGAAAAAAGAAAAAAAAATTATTTTTATGAAAAATAAGGTGTTCGTAAAAAAATTTTGTTGTTTTGAATATAATTTATCTGTTATTTGTTTAATTGTTAATGTATTGTTTGTTGTGCTATGTATGTGAAATAAAGGATCTGCGGGACTTGTGTCATATGATCCCGAGTTTGAAAAAAAAGAAAAAAAATAAAAATTCAAAGAGGACTTAAAAAACTAGAAATGGAAATACAAAACTTTCAAGATAATAACTTGGAAAATCATCATACTTCATTGAGGGATTACGTAAATCCTACGACAGATGAAATTTACTCAATTATATAAAACCCTGTCATAGAAGCTGACTCGTTTGAAATAAAATCTGAGATTATCCAACTGGTGCAGAACAATCAGTTTAGGGTATCTCCTTTTGACGATCCCTATTTACACTTATCTTGTTTTCTAAAACTTTGTGCTACATTTTGTTATAACGACATGTCAGACGATGTTGTCCGACGAATGCTTTTTTCCTTTCTCACTGAGGGATAAGGCTAAAATGTGGTTATACTCATTAGCACTTGACTCTATTAAAAATTGGGAGGAGTTAACTTAAAAATTCCTAACTAAGTATTTTCCACCTTCAAGGACTACTAAACTTAGAAAATATAATATCTCATTTTGTTAGTATGAAGGGGAATCAATATACGAAGCCTGCGAATGATTTAAGAAACTCTTAACAAAGTGTCCACATCATGCTCTGCCTGATTGGTTAATCATTCAAACTTTTTATAATGGGTTAGTAGAATCCCTCAGGTTTATAATTTAGGTTGTCACGGGTGGAACGTTGATGTCAAAATCATTTGATGAAGCATATGCATTAATTGAAGAAATGGCTACAAATGAATTTAAATGGCCCTTTGCAAGGGTAAATACTAAAAAGGTAGCCAGTGTTTATGATACAGATGAGATTTCAATTCCTGCATCTCAAGTTGTTTCAATATCAAAGAAGTTGGACCAATTTGGAATAACCAGCCTCAATTTACTCCAATAAGTGAGGAAAGTTCATTAGGGCATATGATTGATTCTAACTTATCATATGAGACTTTAAATACAATAAACAACCCGTATTCTAACTTTTACAACCCTGGTTGGAAGAACCATCCTAAATTTAACTGGTGTCATACTACTTGGGGAGGAAACAAAAAATGGAAAAATAATCATCAAAATCCTAATGGAAGTTGGAATAATCAGGGGAACACAAACTATAGACCTAAATATCAACCGGACTCTAACAATGATCAACAATTTGAGAATAAGAAGATGTCTATGGAAGAAGTTGTATTGCAAATTGGAAACCAGTTGCAAAGTCAAAATGCTGCAATTAGAAACATATAATTGCTAATTCACTTAGCAATAGACCCTATTAGAAACATAGAGAATCAACTGGGACAAATTGCTAATTCACTTAGCAATAGACCCAAAGGGACAATTTCTAGAAACATTGAGATCAACCTTAAAGAGAACACTAATGAACAAGTAGAAGCTGTCCAATTAAAAAGTGCAGATCAACCCTAAAGAGAACACTAATAAACAAGTATAAGCTGTCCAAGTAAAAAGTGGAAGAAAGATAGAGGATGTGGTTAGAAAAGAGAAAAATTTGTGAGAAAAACAAAGGAAAACTAAAAGACCTGAAGAACATGTTTCTAAGGATCTGGAAAAATTAATATCTCCAACTAAAATAAGTTTGGAAAGACCACCTCCTCCATTTCCTCAAAGACTTAGACAACATGAGTTGGAAAAATTTTTTTAAAAGTTCATGCACATACTTAAGAAGTTAACGATAAATATTCCTTTAGCTGAAGCTTTGAAACAGATGCCAAGTTATGCAAAAGTTATGCAAAAGTTATGAAGGAGATATTAAACAAGAAAAGGAAATTTGGGGATTACGAGACAGTTGCACTAAGTGAAGAGTGCAGCGCTATACTTCAGAAAAATCTTTCTTGAAAACTTAAAGATCATTGTAGCTTTACAATTCGTTGTGTAATCGGAAAAAGATTATGTGGAAAAGCTTTATGTTATTTAGGATCGAGCATTAATGTGATGCCTCTATATATATTTAAAAGGTTAGGTTTAGCCGATATTTCTCCCACTACTATAACTATTCAGTTAACTGATCGATATATCATTTATCCAAAAGGGATTATAGAAGATGTGCTTGTTAAAGTGGATAAATTTACCTTTCTTATGGACTTTTTGGTATTAGATATGGAGGAAGATAAAGAATATCCCATTATTTTGGGGAGACCTTTTCTTATTACTGGATAAGCTATGATAGATGTGCAAAAAGGAAAGTTAACTATGAATATTAATGACCATGAAACCACTTTTGATGTTTTAAAGGCTATGAAATATCCAGCTGAGAGAAAAGATGATGATTGTTTTCGAATGGATGAAATTGATTATCTAAGTAAAAACTATTTCTAAAAAAATTTTTGAGAGCAAGTTAACAGATGAGATCGAAATTGGCTTTCATGATGAGTCTAAAATGTTGTTTAAAGAAGACTGTATGCATGTTCAAGAGAGGTGTGAAATGATGGATGTTAATAAAACTAATAAACTTTTAATTCTTTCTGTTGAGAAATCTCATGAACTTAAGATGAATAGACCCTATACTATTTTAAAGTCTACCAATTTAGGGGATTCATCTATACCATCAGTCGTTAAATCTTTAGATTTAACTCAAACCTGAATTGAATGATGAGAAACTTAAAATTATTGAACTGATATTTACAAGAGAATTCAAGGATTTGTTTTAAAAGAGCTTTCAGTTGAGAGATAAGGACAAGGAAATTGAAAGACCAATGGAAGAAATTCTTATGGAATCAGAAAAACTTATTTCCTCAACTAAGATAGATATAGAAAGACCACCTCCACCATTTACTCAATATCACGGGGAAGAATTGGAAGATAACTTGAAATGAAAGAGTAACATAGAAGATATTGATCAAGAATCTGAATTATCTAGAGAGAATCTGATCCAAAATTTGGGAAATCATGAAGTATCATATAAAGATCCATTTCTTATAAATATCAAGGATGATATTAATATGACAAATTGAAAAATTACTAGAAGAATATTGGATCTAGAAAGAAATATGAGGAACAAAGATATGAATCAATAAAAAAGGAAGAGCTGAAAGAAAATTTTAAATTCAAGGACTTTGTAGGAATCCCTGGACCTGGAAAAATATGGGCTATTGATCAATTATTACTTAATTGGAATTTTGATCCAGGTGGAATCATTTGTTGGGCTAGCGAAGTTAAATCAAGTGCTTCATGGGAGGCAACCCATAGTTATCTGTGTGGTTTGATTTAGTATGCTTAAGAGTCATGATTGTGAGTGTTGTATTGAGTTTGCTTTAGTGTGGATTGATCAGTTTGCATGATGTTTGGTAGATGTTTGGATTGTAAGTGGTTTGATTTACTTTTTGTGTTTCATGAGGGTGATGATACCTTAAATTCTTACTATGGTTAGACTTGTATGTTCTCTTGTAGTAGCTCGATTGAAGAGTCCACTACAATTCGGGTCTCACCCAAACTTGAGTTTTATAAAAGACATTATGAATTTTAACAATGATAGTTCCATCTCATATTTGTTACTTCTTTTCTCAAACTTTATTTTCATTTGATAGGTGACACGAGCTTATTAGATGAGTAACTTGTGGATGATCTTACACTATCTTTATAACTACTAGAGATGCTTAATTATTGGGATATGGTGATGTCAGGTGTTGGTGCTTGAGAACCAATATATCAGGGATAATCTTATCTTTGGTATTAGAATATATAAAATCATTTATAAGCTCTCAATATATCTGTGTAGGGATTCGGTTAGAAATTGGAAATAAGTTAGTGAGATGCGATGAGATGGAGGAAGAATTGACCTAATTTATCTTGTTTGTGTGTTTGTGTTTGTGTTTGTGTTACAATTTATAAGACTTGAAGACCATTTTTATATTCCAATGCTGATCCATGCTATGTTAGTTAGAAGTTTGTTTAGTTAATTTCATTCTAGCACGTTTAGTTTAGATTTACTTTCTACTACATGTTTTCTATGCTAATAAATAATTGTAGATGTTTTTGATAGAAAATTGTGGTAGATAGAATTTTTAAATTGTTTTTCTTCCTACTTATATTTTCTACACTAAATGTTGTACATGTTAAAAATCAATTTTCTGGGTAGGTAGAAAAATGAAATTTTACAGTGAATATGCTTCCTTTTAGTTTAATATTATTGCATGCATGTTTTAAGCTAGATTTACTTTCTTATGCTGTCCTTCTATCCTGATTATGCATGTATATGAATTTGATAGGATATTGTAGTAGTAAGTAGCTTTAAGTTTTACTTTTTCTTCCAGCTATATTTTATAGAATTAATTGCAAAATATTTAAAAATTTAAGTTTTGTGGGAGAAAGAAAAATAACTTTCGAAGTTAACTTTATTTGTCCTCAGTAACTTGTATTTGTTTTTATATCCTTTTTAAAATGACTTATTTCATGTGGTGTTATCTTTAGGTTACTATATCTTTGATTTTAGGAATGTTAGAAAAATAATTTAGTTGAAATCCTTTGTGAAGAAACTGTTTTAGAGTTAAGTCATTTTCTAAGAAACTTTAGGAAAATGATTTTGCTATTTATGGTAGAAAGGAGTTGAATATTTGAAAAGCTAAAATTCCTAGATTTATGCTTATTGAGAATTGAGCCTTTATTGAAACCTTTTTCAAACTAATACTTACACTTATAGAAAGTGAAAGAAAGTTTTGAGTTTTGGACTTTAGAAAAAGGATAGTGAAATTCATAATTATTAAAGGCCTATCCAGATATAGTATTCCTCACAGAAAAAAAAAGAAAAAAAAAAGTGATAAAAAAAATCCTAAAAGAAAAGAAAAAGAAAGGATTGAAAAACAATCCATAAAGAAAAATGAAAGAAAAAGAAAAGTCAAAAGAAAATATGTGAGGAGAAGTTTGAAAAGAAGTCTAATAAAAAATTAGTTTCACTTAAATCTTTTTAAATGAAAAGACATAGAAACAATCCTAAGCTTATTCTTATTTAAAGGTATTTGTCAAATTGGTATAGAAAAGGTGCTTAAATTTTACTTTTATACTTTCTATGAATCATTAGTTTGAGAAGTTTCAATAACTTTTTAAGTAAATAGAAAATCAGGATTCCTAAGTTGAATTTGGGATATTCTTACACTCTAGTTCTAGGTTGATTTGCAAGTATTTCTCCTAAGTTACACTATAACATTTTTGAGACAAAATTATAGGAAAACTCTACTGAAACCCACAACCACAAGTTAACATATTTGGTTTTTAAGGTTATAATGTTACTTAAGGAGAAGTAACAGTTAAGTTTGGGGGTCTTGACACCCCTAAAAAATGCTTGACTTTTCATATACATTGTATGCTTAATTTTAATGATATTGCTTGTTAAAGGAAGGTATTTTGCATGTTTTTGGTGTTCAGTACAAGAAATGAAATTTTGGATAAAAAGAAACAAAAACGGTGCAATTTGGAGCAAAAACAAGCAACAAATCAAATTTTGCCCTATCATCTTTCGATAAGTCTTTCGATGCTTCATATCTTTTACACTTTCTGCATGTTTTTGAATGAGATTACACTTTAAAGAAATGTTTTTTTCATACATATTTTGTAGGGCTATCTGTTATGAACACAATGCAACTAAAATGGGGCAAAATAGAGCTAAAACGGAGCCAAACAGAGCGAAATGGTGGAGCTGCGCAGCCTGCTGGCCGACGGTGGCCAAAACGACACCGACGGCGAGATTTACCTGAGAAGACCAAAAAAAGATAGAAAAGCTCACCGACGGAGCCCTCGAGCCCGCCGAAGGCGCCCAGGAAGACTAATGACTGACTTTTGGCGGTTTTGGGCCAAAATTCAACGTATTTGGACACTTTTTGAAAGGATCCTTGTGGCAACTCTCCAAACTTTGTTCCTACACTTTAAGAGAACGAATTTAGGTTAGAAAAAGTGGGCTTTTTGTAATAGGAACGTTTGGAAAAGTGTGGAGAAAGATTAGGGTTTTAGAATAGGAGTAGAAATGTAGATTTCAACCCTTTTGGAGAGATTGGAGAGGAGATTTTGAGAAAAGTTGTAAGGAGATATTCTAGCATTGCATGGATCGGTGGGAGACTTTGTGGGAGAGATATTCATCTTTCTTTCAAACGAAAAAAAGCTAAGTGTTGTGTTCTTCATTATCTTTTGATTTTTGTAAACACTTATCTAGTAGATTTGCTTTGGTTAAATAAGTTTCTGTTGTGTTTTCTTCGTACATCGTGATGAGCTTCTCGCACTCTTTCTTCTTCCTTGGAAATAGTGGCATGAGAAGATTATGTCATTGTTTTCACTTTACTTTTCTTTTGAAATGAGCAGAATTCATGTTTATGACTTTGGGGTGCTTGTTAGAAGAAGATTTAATTATAGATGTGATGGTTTTTACTTGCACTTCATTTACATTATAACAAGGGCTAGTTGTAGTATTAAAATTTGTTGTAATTTCATTGATCCGAAAGGGCGGTGAAATTCTCAACAAAGTGGAACCACATTCAAATTATATGGATTATGACATTCATGGGAGTTTAGTGCAAACAAATAGGGAAATATACTTTGGTGGATGTAGAACTGGAGATTTTAGGGTGACAGACTAAAATTCTCAATTTGGTCCTAGGGTTTGGAAACTGAAGCGGAGATGTTAGCCCTTAGGTGAGGGGAACGTGGGAGCTCCGAAGTGAGAGCCGGTATCCTCCCAGCCTAGCCACAGATTCAGTAAACAAGCATAGGATTAGTCAATGTTCTTTATGCCTGGACCAAAGGGTAAAGAATAGGATTGCTCCTATTTGGCACATACAATATTTAATACAACTCATTCCTTTACATTATCCAATTCATTACATAAGAATATTATTTTTTAATATCTCAAAATTCTTATTCCTTTACATTATCTAATTCATTACATAAGAATAGTAGTTTGTAATATCTCAAAATTCTCTAAACTTTACATTAATTCCATTACATAAGAATAGTAGTTTTTAATATCTCAAAATTCTCCAAACCAATTCATCCAAAAAGGGTTATCTTTAATAGTAGTTTTTAATATCTCAAAATTCTCCAAACCAATTCATCCAAAAAGGGTTATCTTTAGATTTAATATTTGCATTTAAACATACAATATTTAATGCATCTCATTTCTTTACTTATCTACAATTCATTACATAAGAATAGTAGTAATATCTCAAAATTCTCCAAACCAATTCATCCAAAAAGGGTTATCTTTAGAATTAATATTTCCATTTAGGAGTAGTTATTAGTTGTGTTAAACTTAAGACTTACATTTAGGAGTATCTGTTAGTAAAACCTCTTAAATCGTACTTCCAAACTAAGGACTAATAGCAGTAGATTAGAATTTGACTAAGGATCTCTTACCTTGCTTCCCTGTGGGATCGATAAACGGGACTCCACTAGAGCTCTGTATTACTTGAGCGATATGTATACTTGCGTTTAAAATTATGACTTTACAAAATCATTTTAAATATATAAGTCTAGGTTAATAAATTCTTGTGTATTAAAAGTTGCATCAAGTATTTTGTGTCATTGCCTAGGATTTAAATCTTCTAGCAGTGGTGTCAAATTCTTGTATATTTAGGTATATAAAAAGTCGTTGTCATAGCGTTATAATTCAGAAGAAGCTTTTTAAAAAAATTAAGGATCCTGGAAGTCTTACAGCTCCTTGTGCTATTGGCGAATGATTTTATGGAAAAGCTTAATGTGATTTAGGAGCCAGTATTAATCTTATATAGTTATCAATTTTCAGAAGGTTGGGCTTACGAGATATTTCACCAACAACTGTAACTCTTCAATTAACTGATCATTCAATTATTTATCTTAAAGGAGTTATAAAAGATGTTTTAGTAAATTTTGATAAATTTATCTTTCCTGTGGACTTTATTGTATTAGATATGGAGGAAGATAAAGAAATTCTTATTATTTTAGGGAGACCATTCCTAGCAACTGGAAGATCATTGATAGATGTTCCGAAAAGAGAACTAACTATGAGAGTTAGTGATCATGAGGTTACATTTCATATTGCAAAATCAATGATATACCCTACAAAAGAAGAAGAGATTGAATGCTTCAGAATGAATATTAATGAGTATTTAAGCCATGAATATTTCAAAAAGACATATGAAAGCAAATTTAAAAACGAATATATGGAATTTCAAGAAGAGGATAAAATCCAGGATGAGTTAATTAAAGTAAGTATGAAAGAACTAAAATATGTTCAAGACAAATTTGAAATTTTAGATCCTGCAGAAAATGACAACAATTTTATTTCATCTATTAAGAAACTCCTTGAAATAGATTTGGAAACACTTCCTACGCTGTTGAAGTACGCATTCTTACGAGATTATTCTATTCTACCTGTCATAGTATCCTCAGAACTAACTGATGCGCAAGAACAAAATTTATTAGAACCTTTAAAAAGATATAAGAAAGCCCTTGGATGGACATTAGTTGATATTAAAGGAATCAGTTCTTCAATCTATATGCATAGAAGTTTATTGGAAGATCAACATTAACTAAGAATTGATCCTCAATGGAGATTAAATCCTGTGACCAAAGAAGTGGTTAAGAAAGAAGTTATAAAATGGTTAGTTGTGAGAATAATATATCCTATTCAGACAGTGCTTGGGTGAGTTAAGTTTGCTGTGTTTCGAAGAAAAGAGGTGTAACTATAGTGAAATAGATAGCTCTTACTTCTGCTACCACCGATGTCACATGGTTGTCACGCTTATTAGCTTAACTTGGAGAAAACATTAACATACCTACACCAATATAATGTGATAACATGTTTTACATGTCCATCTAACTTAACTGATCCAGTCTGTTAGACAAGAACTAAACACACTGAGACCGACTACTAATGCGAGTAGATTTAGTGTGTTCATTTTGCAATTTCTTTTCACTGTTATGAAATAGACATGACAGAAATAATAATAAATATGCAATGTAATCCCAACAAAAATAACTTTAATGATAATAGTTTATCTTTAAAACTCTTTTAAACAGACAAATCCCCTTTAAAAATAACGCAAGTATACGTATCATTCAAGTAATAAAGGACTCTAATGGAGTCCTAGATATGATCCCACATGGAAGTTGGAAATGCCTCTAAATAGTTTTTTAGATTATAATGTTAAGTACTATTTTTAAAATGTAAAAAGTAGAGTGGAAAGTTTGAATATGAACTTCTAAAGTGAATGCTATTTAAAATGCAGTTGAAGGAAAAAGTTTACTAAGTCAGAAACTAAACTTTCAAAAGTAAAATTACAAAAATAAAATGAAATTTTTGTTGACAGAATGTTCAAATTTAAGAAATAAACCTTCCCCTTACAATGAGCATATGGATTGTTAAGAATTTAAAATCATTTGAAAATATATACTCAAAATCTATTTTGTACCAAATAGGAGCAATTCTATTTTTTGCCTTCTTTGGAGATCTATAAAGAACATTGATTAATCCAGAGTTTGGTCCCTAATTTTGTGGTTAGGCTGGGAGAATACCGACTGCCACTCTACAGCTCCCATTACTCCTTCCTCTGAGGACTAACAATATTGCATTAGTTTCCAATCAACTGAACCAAATTGAAGATTTTAATCTATCACCTTAAAATCTCCAATTATACATCCAACAAATTATATTTCCCTATTTATTTGCATGCAATTTCATGGATGATATACTCTCATATGAAACCGAATGGGATTCTCCCCATGTTCTAAAAATCATAGCCCTATCAGAACATATGTTTCTCAACACATCTTAACATTTCAATTAGCTAGATCAAAAAGTAATTGAAGATCGTTGTTCAAATCATCATAAATTATTAAATTTTAAAACCATTGAAAACAAAAATACTTCTTCACAAAACCATATTTCAAAGTAGGGAGAAGGATAAAGAAGACTACTCAAAATTTATGAGAAGAATACGACAAAATATGGATCGCATATATAAAAATAAGTTTACAAATAAAAGAAATAAAAGACAAAACTTATCTCACAATCCTTCTCAAGCAAATCCTATAAGTTCTCTTCAATCCTTTATCTCTTTATAAGCACTACCAATTCTCTCTTAGAAGTGCAATGAAGAAGGAATCTCTCACTTTCCCTCTCCTCCTACAACTATAGAAAAAAGTTTTCAAGCCCTTAACTTTCTCTCTCTATCTCTTCCTCTTGCCTTTCACGCTACCTTCCCTTTCACGTCATACCAAACTTCTTGAAGTATTTTTCTTGTATTTGGGACTACCTCCTTTTAAAAGGAATTCAAAATTCCCTAAAAAATTAACTCTAAATGTCCACTCTTTTGAATTAAAAAGATGTGTCATTTGATCCAAGAGACATATCCATTCATAAAAGAACCTTCCAAAGTATCTAGATGCATTGAATTACTTCAAATGGTGTTTAGAATAAGGGTCCCTTTGAAATTTGCACAAATTTTGCCTCGAACCACCTTAATTTGCATCATGCACCAAGGCTCTATCAAACGACGCATCATGCGTCAATCTAGGGCATCATGTGCCAAATTCCCAAAATTCACTGTTTTGGCTTTAAATTTCATCATTTTTGCTACTTTTGATCCAAATGCCTAAAAAATGATATACGTATAACAAAAAAACAAAAATACCCTTCTTTAAAGTGCAATATCACAAAAAATAAGCATAAAATATATACTTAAAACAACATATTATTTTGGTGTATCAAAATCCCCCAAACCTAAATGTTACTTGTCCTCAAATGACACTTTTATTACAAAAAAGCATATGACTTAGGATAGAGATCAACTTATAACTTTTATACTTTAGTTTAATAAATAGAATAACAAAATTTAAGAAAGACCGTTAATAACTTAAATTCAAATTCTAAGTCTAAGAGTACTTAGTAATCAATTTTAAGATTTCTAAATCTCTTTTCATTTCAAGAAGAATTGAAATTTTTTATATTAAGGATATTTAAAATATTCATATAAAAAAGAACTTCATGAAAACTTTACTAGAAATACTACTAATACTCCAATACAACTTTAGAAAATGTAATGAAGCTCCTTCCTTATGTTGATTCATGTGAAGCCAATTTTTTATAAACATCTCCTCAAGCTTCTCCTCACTTATCTTTCTTTTTTTCCCCTCTTCTTCTTTGTTTTTCTTTTAGGTTCTTTTCAATCCCTTCCTTTTTTTTTCTTTTATCAAGTGAGGATTATTATATCCGGATAGTTTTTAATAGTTTTGAACTTCACTATCCTCTTCTTAAAGTCAAAACTCATTAACTTTCTTCACTTAATAAAATAGGAAAACATAGTCATATCCTATCATACCAAATATCCTTAACTATAGAATTGACCTTCATTATTAAAACTTTTTTACCAAAATTAGCCATAATATTTATAGACATAAGTATATTCAGTTAGAGTTTAATCTCAATATCCTAGGTCATGTTAAATTAATTTTAAAAATATAGTTAATTGAGGACAAATAAAATTTAGTTTACTTTTTTTTCAAAAGAATTTTTTTCCTCCCAAACTGAAGTTTTAAGTAATTTTAAAAATATTTTAGTACAAAACTTTTTAGGCGAAAGAAAATACTGCAGGTACTAATTTTAAAAACATACATACAGGTTTTAAAGCATTAAATGAGACATAATTTACTCTAAAGAAATTGCGAAGAATTAAAAAAAAAACCAAAAATTGAAAACATAGTATAGAAAATACTAAAAATCCAGATCTACAGTTACTACCACAACATAAAATAAAACTCTTTACTACAACAATCTTAAATGAAAGTACAACACATCTCAATAACAAATAACAAACAAACATCAAAACATACTGAACTAAACTCATGAAAATATCACTCTTTATTACCTTCCTCATCATCTTCATCATATTATTCTTCTTCTTTTTACTCATTTTCATCTTGAATAGGAGCATAGAGAGTGAAAGTTGGGCAAGGAGGAAATTCCACATTGGGCTCACCCCTAAGACGTCTTATCGTACCAGTCTAAAAATCTATATCATACTAAACTCTCCTCTGTTGATTCATCATTATAAGTATTTCTTTCTCTAATCTTTCTAATCTAACTCTAAATATTAATTATGTTCATTTGTTGAATCATTAGTTGGTCCATAATATTTTCAAGTGATGCAGAGTATAAAGTAGATGCTTCTGCAGCTGATGTTGATGGTCTATCTCTTCTACCACCTCTAGAATCAACAAATGACTCAAGTCTTTGATTCACATGCTTCCCAATAGGATTTTGTGGCTGTAATCTTTCTTCAATTCTATGGGACTTTACTCCTGACTGCTCACATAAAGTGAAGATCAGGGTAGGATATCCCAAACCAATTGCTGTAGAACTACCAGTTATACTCTGAGCATGATGAACTTTAAGTGCACCAACATTTATTGATGTCTTCCACTTTTCAACCAGGGAGCCATTTGAAAATCTTTGAAGACCCAAATAAATTCCAAATAAAATACTAAATCAAAATTTTAAATCCCCAAATATGGTTAATTGGTAAGAAACTTTTCACCATGAGTTTTTTTAAGCTTTTTCTTAAAAAAATCCCAAAATTTGAATCTTCCACAATGTAGAAAAAATCTATGATGAAAATAAAAAATTTCTAAGTTAAAGTGAAGTTCTTACCAAGGGAAGATGATATCTATGATTTTTGGCATTCAAAATCTTCTCTACTGCTCTCAATGAAAATCTTTAGGTCAAGATTTAGAGGTAAGAGATGACCTAAGTAATGAAATGGAGTTTGCCCATGTGATTTAGTGGCTTTTTAAGCAATCTGGCATGTTTGGGCTTTTAACACATCATGCGCCAACTCTCTGTAAAACGGCTCATCTTGCGCCAACTCTCTATAAAATGGCGTATCATGCGACAATGCTTTAATCTTTCTTATTTCAGTTTTAGTGAAAGTCTGCTCCGTGCCACATTACGTCTACCTCTAATTAACTCAAATGAACCTTTAAAAACACTATTATAAATTACTCTAACATCCATCTTTCACAAACACCACAAAACTCACTTTTATATATAAAATTCGTGCTTTTACAGACCAACAAACATCTATATAGTTCAACCATAAAAGTAAATGCAATCCAACACAAAAAACAAGTAAAACAAACAATACTAAACAAAACATTTCGTGCATAAATTAAGTTCAAACATCTTCTTCACTCTTGTCCTCTTAGATATCTCCCGTAGACTCGTAGTGCACATACAGGTTATAGAAGGGTTGGTATGGAAACTCATTAGTTGAATCCTCCCTATTCCAAGCATGTTTGTTGAACATTTACACCAAACCATCTTCAATACGACCAGTATGCTAAAAATATTCTTTATGTCTCCAATCTAAGTGATCCAACATTTCAGAAATATTCACAATTACATGCATAATATACTGCACCTCTTTTTCTATCTTCTTGATTTTCATCAAAAGTGCATTAGAACTTAAGTAAGGCTGAATAGGTGATGAAATCTGAGATTCCTAATCCATGAGTACATTCATATCATTTTCATCTCCCATTCCATTAAAACTGCAATAGTCTTTTTAGGAGTTATAAGGAGAAGAAACTGTCAAAAAACACCTTTTAAAATGTAGTTTTTTTTTTGTCACCACGATGCATCATGCGCCAGCTCTCTGGCACTCGGTACATCATGCGCCAATCTGACGCATCATGTGTTTGTTCCAAAAACTGCAATATCTCAGTTTTGATTCAATAAATTCTTAATTTTTTCATAAAATTAGGTAAAAAAATATGTTTCTAAATATTTTTGCAAATACACGGACTATATAAAGATAAACATATAAACATGCGTAAAAGATTTTGAACAAAAACTCAAAAGAAAAGTAAACAATCATAAATATGGGTTACCTCCCACAAAGCGTTTGGTTTAATGTCATTAGCCCAACATTCCTAGACTTTATTCTGGGTGACCCAACATAACAGTTTCTTTAAAAACTAGACTTTGACCATAAAAATTTCAATATATGTCCATTCACTTTCAATATCCTTCTAGTACTGGGATCTTCAATATTAACTGCTCTGTAGGGATAGACTTTTATAACTTCGAATTCCACCTAGACTTCATCTTCCTAAGAAATAATTTCAATCTTGTATTATATATTAAAACTTCCCATCCGGGTTCAAATTACCTTTTTATTATCTTCCGACCAGGTCATTCTTTCATCTGTTCTTATAAAACCTCACATTTTCGTAAGATTCATTCCTAATTTCATCAAGCTCATTAAATTACAATAATCTTTTCTCACTAGCTTCTGTCAAATTAAAATAAAATTCCTTTATAGACCAATAAGCTTTATGCTCAAATTCTACTGGTAAGTGACAAGTCTTCCCAAAAATTAATCTATAAGTTGACATAACTATAAGTGTCTTATAAGCTATCATGTACGCCCATAATGTCGTATCTAATTTAACATACCAATCCATTTTACTAAATTTAACACTTTTTTTTCTAAAATTCTCTTAATTTCACAGTTAGATACTTCTGTTAAACCATTATCCTGAGGATGATAAGTAGTTGTAATTTTAAGCATTATATTATATTTTTCCACAAACTTAGTAATTGCCACAATTCTAAATGAGATCCTCCATCGGTAATGATTACTCTCGACAATTCATATCTTACAAAAATATTTTTAATAAAAAATTTTGAAACACTCTCAGCAACACAACGAGGTAAAGTTATTGCTTTAATTCATTTTGAAACATAATTCACTACAATCAACTATATAAATATTTTTGAATGAAGGTATAAATGGTTTTATAAAATCCATTCCCGATGCATAAAAAAATTCAATTTCCAAATTAAAATTTAGAGGCATTTCATTTCTTCTTAAAATATTACCTACTCTCTGACACTGATCACATGTTCTTATGTATATATTAACATATCTAAAAAGATTAGGCCAATAAAATATGGATTGCAAAATTTTATGAATAGTTCTTTCATTGCCAAAATGACCTCCAAATTCAGAATCATGATATTTCTGAATAATTTCTCGAATATCATTGTAAGGCACACATCTACTCATTACTAAATCTTTGCATTATTTTTATAATTTAATGCCATCCCAAAAATAAAACTTTGCATCATAAAGGAATTTCTTGTCCTATTTTTTTGTGAACCCATATGGTAAAATACCACTAAAAATATAATTTACAATATCAGGATACTAAGGTATTTTCTACCCTTTTACAGTATAAAATTGTTCATGAGAAAAAGTTTCATTAACTTCTTTTTCTAGATTGAGTATTTCTTTCTATTCTAGCCCAGATAAATGATAAAAAAATTGATTATTAGTCTCTTTCCTAATGACTACTACAAAATCAAACTCTTGCATTAGAAGTTCCCATTTAATTAATCTTGGTTTCACTTCTTTCTTTTGCATTAAATATTTAATAACCAAATGGTCAGTATGCACGATACAATTAGCTCCAATCAGATATGATCTAAACTTATTAAAAGCATACTCAATAGTTAATAACACTCTTTAAATGGTGATGTAGTTAATCTGAGCATCATTAAGAGTAACATCACACATTAATTCAAAAGGTTTATCCCAATGATATGAAACAATTATAGGAGCTGTGATCAATTTTTCTTTTAAAGTTTCCAAGGCTTTAATGCAATCTTGGTTGAAGTCAAATTTTGTATCTTTTTCCAGAAGTTGGCATAAAAGTTTAGTAATTTTTCAAAAAACTTTAATATGTTGCATGTAAAATCTAGCATGTCCTAAAGAAACTCCTAACTCTTCTTACTGTAGTAGGTGGAGCTAGGTTTGATATAACCAGAATTTTTGCAGGATCTACTTCCATGTCATTTTCTAAAATTTTATGCCCACACAAATTTCCTCCTACAACCATAAATTGACATTTCTCCCAGTTTAATACAAGATTAGTCGTTTCACAACATTCCAGAACATTCTCTAAATGATTTAGACATATTTCAAATGAAGTTCCAAACACAGAAAAAAATCATCCATAAAGAATTCAATCCCTTTTTCAATTAAGTCACTAAAAATTGACATAATACATCTTAGAAATATTGCTGGTGCATTACATAATCTAAAGGGCATGCACCGAAAAGCAAAAGTTCCATATGGACCAGTAAAAGTTGTTTTCTTTTGATCCTTTAGAGCAATTGGTTTTTGATGATAATCGGTATTTCCATCTTGAAAGCAAAAATATTTGTGTCCAGTCAGCCTATCTTACATCTGGTCCAAAAAGTGTAAATGAAAATGATCCTTCCTGGTGGAAAAATTTAATTTTCTATAATCTATGCAAATTTGCCAACCAGAGACTTGTCTTGTTGATATTAATTCATTATGCTCATTCATCACTACACTCACACCTCCTTTCTTTGGAACACAGTGAATTGGACTTACCCAAGCACTGTCTGAAATAGGATATATTATTCTAGTATCTAACTATTTTAAACTTTTATTCTTAACAATCTCTTGTATAATTGGATTTAATCTCCTTTGAGGATGAACTGTTGGTTCATGTTGATCTTCTAATAAAATTCTATGCATACAAATTAAAGGATTGATTCATTTAATATCAGATAATGTCCATCAAAGGCTTTCTTATATCTTTTCAATGTTTCCAACAGCTGTTGTTCTTGCTCGTCAATTAATTCTGAGGATACCATAACAGGTAATGTAGATAAATCTCCTAAGAATGCATACATTAAATGTGTAGGAAGTGTTGCCAGCTCTAATTTAGGAGGTTTCTCAATAGATGAAATCAGATTCTTGTTTTTTTCTGCGAGATCTAATATCTCGATTTTTTCCTGAACATAATCTAAATCTTCTTTACTCACTTATGTAAATTCATCTTGAGTTTTGTCCTCATCTTGATATTCCATATATTCCCTTTCAAATTTGTTTTTAGATGTCTTTTTGAAATATTCATGGCTTAAATATTCATTAATATCCATTCTGAAGCATTCAATCTCTCACTCTTTTGCAGGGTATGTCATTGATTTTGCAATATTAAATGTAATCTCTTGATCACTAACTCTCACACTTTGTTCTCCTTTCTGCACATCTATCAAGGCTCTTCTAGTGGTAAGAAATATTCTTCCTAAAATGATAGGAATTTTCTTATCTTCATCCATATCTAATACCGTAAAGTCCAGAGGAAAGATAAATTTATCAACTTTTACCAAAACATCTTCGATGACTCCTTTAGGATAGGTAATCAAACGATCATCTAACAGAAGAGTTACAGCCGTAGCTGAAATATCTCCTAAGCCTAACCTTCTGAAAATTGACAACAACTTAAGATTACTATTGGCTCCTAAATCACATAAAGTTTTTTTCATAAAATTTTTCACCAATAGCACAATGAAATGTAAAACTTCCACGATCTTTAATTTTTTCAAGAAGCTTTTTATGAATTATAGCACTACACTCTTCACCGAGTGCAACAGTCTCATTATCTATAAAATTTCTTTTCTTATTAAATATATCCTTCATGAATTTCACAATGCCTTAGCTTTTGTTCCAAAGCTTCAGTAAATGGAATGTTTATCGTTAATTTCCTCAATATTTCTAAAAAAATAGAAAATTGCTTATCTCTATTTTTTTTGTTTCAATCATTGAGAAGATGGAGGTGGTTGTCAATCTATTGTGATTTTCATTGTTGAATAGGACATTCTGACTCAAAATGAAAAACTTCACCCGATTTTTCATTTTCCACCTCAACTTTTTCAAGTTCAACTTCTTCTTGAACTTTATTTTATAATTTTTTTTCCACTTCTCAGTTGAATAGCTTTAATTTGTCCTTTGTTCTGATCTTTAGGATTTACTTCAACATTACTTAGCAATGTTCCTGGAGGTCTATTGCTAAGTGCGGTAGCAAGACATCCCAATTGATTTTCCATGTTTCTAATTGCAGCTCCTTGAATTTGTAATTGACTTCCCATTTGCAAAATCAATTCTTCTATTGATAAATTTTTCTCCTCACTTTGCAATTTATTATCTCTTACAGGGTAATAAGGTTTATAAGTTGGATTACCTTGATTGTTGGAGTTTCCCAATGGTTTTGGAGTGTTTTTTCCCCATTGTGGATTTGCAACATTAGAATTATTATTACTTCAAGTAAAATTTGGATGATTCTTCCAACCAGGATTATAATAATTGGAATAAGGATAATTAGAACAATTTTTTATTGCATTTAAGGTCTCATAAGAAGATTGACATTCTATCATTTATTCAATTGAATTTTCCTCAAGCACAAGTGATGTCTGAGAATAACTCATTCCAAATTGATCTTTCTTCTTCGGCATAGCAGCTATTTATGTAGCTAACATAGATATTGCATCAGAATCATGAATAATAGCTACTCTTTTTGGATTTACCCTTTCAGAGGGATATTGAAAATTATTAGTAGCCATCTCTTCAATTAATGATATGCTTCATTGAATGATTTTGACCTTAATGATCCACCAGCAGCAGTGTCAATTATAGATCTAAGAGATCCAACCAACCCATTATAAAAAGTTTGTATTATTAACCAATCTGGCAATGCATGGTGTGCTCACCTCTTAAGGAGATCTTTAAAACTTTTACAGGCTTCATAAATTGATTCCCCTTCAAATTGACAAAAAGATGTAATATCATTCCTAGGCTTAGCAGTTTTTTAGGGTGTAAACTATTTAGATAAGAATTTGTGTGATAAATCTCCCCAAGTTCTAATAGATCTAAGTGCTAACGAGTTTAACCACATCTTAGTTTTATCCCTTAGTGAAAAAGAAAAAAATTCTAAGGCTAACAACATCATTTGACACTCCATCATACTTAAATGTAGCACATAATTCTTGAAAACTAGCAAGGTGTAAACTAGGATCTTGAGTTGGTGTTCACCCAAACTGATTGATTTCTACCATTTGAATAATATCAGGTGTCGGCGTTATTTTGGGTTGGTTTGTGGGGTTGCCCGTAAGAAGCTGTCGGTCGCCGGAATTGAAATCCCGTCGCCCGCTTCGGAAGGACATTGAAGTATGAAATCAAACTGACCCCATATTTTTCATAGTTTAAAATGAAAGAGCACTGTACCTCAAATCTTGTATCTATCCCGATGGATAAACACAAGACTTGAGGATGTGGCTCGATCAAAATAAATTAAGGAAAGTATGACGTCCGTTTGGTCTGCGAAACCTTTGCATTGCCGACAAGTTCCCCTATTTAATATAAAGGATTAAATAGGGTTTATATTAAGCTGGGTTCAGATATGCTTCCTATAAGGGCAAGCCCGTATAGTTAATTACATCTTAAATGACCAAAGTCACTTATGAAGACTCTCGATAAAAATCAAGAAATATTATCTTCAAGGAATTTCAAAGGGTGGGACTCTTCAACGAAATCGGACATAGAGGTGTGCAAGGGGATTGGTTCAAATTTCGAACATTTTATTTTAGAATCCAAAGGAAGAAGAACTAAGAGATGTCATAATCTAGAGGAGAACCTCGGTGACTTCCCAAGCTATCCTAATGTTTGGCTTCAGTTTTGAGGATAAGTATTGAAGTGTTTCATCTTGCCAATCTTATTAGTTAGGGCTTACATCCGTGTGAAATTATCACACAAATAGCCTGGAAGATGTGAGGATTTAGGTTGTGACAACGACAACCTCGGAATCCTAAGACGAGTTAGGGCTTATATTGTATAGCAGGGCTATGCAAAGGCCTAAAGATAAGGTGAGGATTTACGTTGCATAAGCAAGCAACCTCGAAGTCCTATGGCTTTGTTGTTTAAGTCTAAGGAAGGAAGATTGGTTTAGCTAGGGAAGACATGTTTTGCTGTTGAAGATGGTTGTGTTGCCCACCATGCTAGCTCTAAGCTCCTGCCGCGACGAGTTTGAGTTATCTAGTGTGTCAAGTTATAATATCAAATCAAGTGGCCCTATGGTTGAACTTCTTTAAATTTTATAGAGGGCATATTAAAGTTGATTGGAGCGACACCGGTTAGGATCCTACGGTTCCCTCGTTCCGGCCTCACTATTTTTTTATTGAATTCACTTAGCCCAAATGAATTTATTAACCTCAACTTAATGAGTTCTATAATTTCATTTAAACCGTGGGAAACCTCGTTAGCAACCATAGGTTTCCTCCTCCGAGGGATTCACGATCATCCGATATAGACATCTTAATTTAGTTCAAGTTATGGTTTTGTGTGATGTTTGTGATTAAATTTTAAGTTGTATTATATTTTGAATGTTGTGGCGGTGAATTTTATCTTGGTTGATTTTAATTTTGGTTTTGGGTATGTGGCTATCCTGATGGTTTTAGTTTTCATGCAGGGTGAGATCCTTGTTTAGCATGCAAATTTGTAGGTATAAAAGTACAGTTTGAAAGTATAAGAAAAACAATGCTAAAAAAAACTATAAAAGTGTACCTGGCGAGTCTTCTCGTTCCACCACCTGAAACTTAAAATGCATGTTAAGTCAGTTTATGATGAGCAGGAAAGGAAAAATTTTGGTAATTTCCCTAACCCTATGTCATATTATGGTGAGTCCTTAAAATTTTAATTAAGGATGATTTCTTTAAGCAAAGAATATTAAGTTTAATAGGCCTCTGAGGTATCCAACAAGTTAAGAGGGAGAAACAGGTCCATGCCTCTCCCTCACCAACTAGTGAAAAGCCTGGAGTCCATTTAAACTTATCATTTTGCTTAATGGTTCATCATGTAAATATCCTCAATGCTCAGTGAACATTGATGTCTCAATTATCCCAAAAAAAAGGGTAATTATCATTTATCATTTAATTTGAAAATTATGTGGGTGAAGATCCTTAAAGGGGCAAGTTAGTGTAATTTGAACGCTTAGCCAAATTTTAATCCTAATTGGGCTTAGTGGTGTTTCAAGGATGTTTGATATAATTATATTTATTTCTCTAATCCTCTCTTAGTCAAACTTGATTTAACCTAGTCACCACTAACCCATAAGACCTAGGTGAGTGTCTTAATTAGAGAGTTAAGTCTTAAGTAGTCATGATTCATGATTTGAATTTTATTTGAAAATCAACATAGGGGTATTAAATTGATTAATTATTGACTTCAAAAGATTACAATCCTAAGTCCAGGATCATTTAATTTTAATACACTTCCAAATTTTAATAATTTAGAAATTTATTTGTCTTAATTATGAAAATGAGATTGGTCTCTACTAATTAACCCCTTTGTGTTTCAAACATCAAATAAATTGATTAAGATCAAATGTTACCCTCTTTTCCCTCCTTGAATTAAGCCTAAATGTTAATTAAGGCAAAATTTCCAAAATTACACATTTGCCCCTTGTCGGTCAACTTTTTTTCGATAGATTATGAAAATATGGTATATGAATATAATTTTTGAAATTTAATTTAATATAATAAACTTATATTTTTTTGGTTTTGAAAGTAGTATGTTTTAATCTTGAAAAAAAAGTGAGACTGAATGGGTCTCATTAGTCCAATAATTTGCATAGTCGTGTCTGACACCCTGAATACTACATATTCCAAGAGAAAAGTGTAGACCCCGATAATAGGCCCAATCCTGCAAACTAAGAGATTTGTGACATCCATTTGGTCTGCGAATGTCCGGCAAATTCCCATTTAATACAAAGATTAAATAGGGTTTATTTTACCTGGGTTCCAAGTTCCCTATAGAGGCAAGCACCTATAGTTAATTACATCCCAAATGACTGGGGTCACTTGAGAAAACTCTCGATAATGTTCAGTTCTAGTCTTCAAGATTTCAAGGTTCAGGTTTTCAAGGTAGGATGAGGAAAATCAAGTGGGAATGGCTCAATGCTGAACACTTATTTTCAGGAGTCCAAATAAAAGAAAGGGTAGGGGATGTCATAGATCATGAGGAGAAACCTCAGTGATATCCCGGAATATCCTACTATGTGGCTGCATTTTTAGAGAAGATGTTATTTGAATGTTCAATCCTGCCAATTTTATTATTTGGGACTTACATTTGCATAATACCCGATTATGCAAATAACCCGCAGAGATAAGAAGGTTTAAGTCGTACCGTACGACAACCTCAGAATCTAAGTCGAGTTAGGACTTACGCTGCACAACATGGTTGTACAGGAGCCTAAAAAGGGAGTGAGGATTTACATCACGCTAGGCGAGCTACCTCGAAGTCCTATGGATTGTTATTATACTAGGAAGGGATAATGCTGAAGAAGATCTTCTAGTTGCTCGGTCTGAATTCCTCGCCGTGCTGCCACAAAGTTGGCTCCACGCTCCGATCGTCACGACGACTCTAGGTTTAAGTGTTTGAGATTTGTGATTTGTGCTTCACAGTTTTGGTGTCAATGTTTGATTTTGTTTTGTTTCAGTTTTGGTTTCAGTACCGGTTTTGCATGCAGAATAATCAAGTTGCAGGTAAATAAAAATGTACATGAAAGGTAAAATGCAGTAAAGTAAAATGATGTAGATAAACTATAAAAGCGTACCTGGGCATTTGCTACTGTTGTGTTATTAATGTTGCGAGCATAACATGATTTGCAGGAGATTTAAATAAACTTGCAAGTAAACTAAACAAGATAAGAAAACTCAGCACAAAAGCCAGAAAAGCATAAACTTGCAAGAAAATTAAACCAGGCGAGAAAACTCAACGTAATAAACATAAAAAAAAAAATCGTATAAATTACAAGCAAACGAAACACTTAGCCACATATGAAAGATCAGGACTGGGTATAAGACCTTGGTGAAAGTGGGGGCTCAGAACTGGGCTGTGTGCTTCCCGATCTTGAACAGGAGTTATCGACCCGACAATCTACAGAAGGTAGTCTTTATCCTCAATCCAAGTGACTAGCCGTGGACCTTTCTAAATTTTCATATAACGATTTTCATGCAAAAGTTGTTATTTAAGTCTTTTTTATGCAAAGTTCTTTTAATCATGCAAAAAGAAATTTTTAGTTTATTTTTGTAAATATTTTGTAAAGTCGTATAGTCCACAGACTAGTCACTCTAATCGTGTTAGAACTACTGACAACCTAAGAGTGTCGGGGGAAACAATCCTATCAAGAGTCGGCAAATAGTATCATGGATCCTTTCCTCTCTCTTATAAAAGGTCCTCGAGGTAGGAGATACTATTCTAATAATCTCACTTTGTATCCCTCGTTTAAGCACACGTAAGGAATGTCGTCAACGCCCTCGCCACCTAGACCCTAGACTTATTCTAGTCTGATGATTCATATATGGCGTTAAGAAATTTCCCCAATTGTCAGGAGGATTTGAGTGTAATATTCAAGCTCAAATCCCGATGCATTGGGTTTTATTGTAGGTTAAGTCATTATGAGAATTTTACTGTTGATTTATGGAAGCATGGACTACGCCTCGGTGCATCCTGGTATCTAGTGTCTTGATCAGTTTGTGAATCACGGTCAAGTGCCAAGTTTTACTGTGCATTCGAGGATTAGGTGAATAGACTCTTACATAAGGTATGTTCTTAAAACTTTGGAGGACTAGGAAACCTACATTGAGGATTAGGTGGATGGGCTCTCACCTAGGGTGTGCACCTAAAGTTCTAGGAAACATACATTGAGGATGAGATGGATGGGCTCTCACCTAGGGTGTACTCCTAAAAACTAGGAAAACTACTATTTAACTTATGCTTAAGGTGATTTAAGGTTTTCTACATCTTCGAATTAATTAAATCATCAATCCCCATCTTTATGACTTAACCATGTGGAAAGAAGTAAAACAAAAGAAAGATGAGGTAGACCCACTTCCAAAACTAGTAAAGTTAAGGGGGAAAACAACAAGTGGATCAATCTAAAAGCGTTTAAATAACAATCAATTGAAACCCAAAACATTGGGCAAAAAGGGGTCCGAAAAACAAATTCTAAACCGCATGTAAATCAACACTTAAAGGCTACATAAATCTCGCCGAAATAATGCGTAGATTGCCTCAAAATTAGACCACAAAAATGCCTCGAAACATTGATTAAAACAATCCCACAGATGGTGGGTTTAATGCCTCCAAAACAGTAGGCAAAGCTCTCAAAATCAGCCCCCAAAACAATAGACAAAGATCTCAAAATCAGCCCTAAAACAATAATTTTAAAATTCTCAAACAGCACATGTAAGCTACAAGCAATAATTTTAAATGTTACAAAATTAGCTAGGAAACCTAACCCAAAACATTGGCAATACATTTAAAGCTCTGAAAGCTGCAACGAAACCAGTCTGAACCAGTATCAGAATAACCCCAGAACGTCACTTAAATTGCCTCAAATAGCTTTTTTTTTTTTTTAAATGTTCCCAAACAACACATGTAGAAAACTCCAAAAAGAGTGAAATTGAAGAGCTAAAATAGTGTTATTTAGTGCTTCCAAGAAGCAATAATATGACTCGAATACGGCAACATTTAACTCTTCCCAACAGCAGAAATACATGACAAACAAAATAGCATTTTTTATTTTCTAAGACCTCAAATTTATAAGACTTAAAACAGCATCTATGTCATTCCAAAACTTTCAATTCAGCAAGTAGACATACAAATACTAAAGCTTATTTTTGTTGTAAAAGATAGTTAAATGCATTATTTTGTCGCAACATAAAAATATTTGAATGCTATGCATACTCATGTGAAAGTTTGAGGTAATAGACAAGTAAAAAACACATGAATTGAGTGGATGCGTATGACAAATCTTCCTAACTCCTAGATGGCATGTATTGTATAAATAAAATGAGCAGTATAGGAACAAAACAAGAATTCATTACCCAGTTACTGTAATTGCTGAGGGCTGACAAAGTGGATCTTCGGTGCAAGGAGGAGATCGCGCGAGGAAGAAGCGAGCGGAGCTTGGATTTAGTGCAGAAAATTGTGGAGTGTAATGGAGCTTCGGTGCGGGGCTTCGGCGAGCAGAAGTCTTCAGTCGAACAGAAGCTGGGTTTCGAATTGGAGAAGATGGCGTCGAGCAGGAGAGGAGCTGACGAGGATTTCAATGGCGAGGGAGAGAGAGGTTTCAGTGCAGAGGAGAATAGACGAGCCGGGGATGAAGAAGAGGCCGAAGGCCAGGAAGGTGAAGGAACGCTCGAATTGTATACCAAAAATGTATCTGTTACGGGTGATTAGGCGGGGAATTAAATTGTTTATACATAGGCAGAGAGGTTTAATTGGAAAAGAATTAATTTTCATTATATGTGGATTTAATGATATATTTGAATTTTGAAATTTGAAATTTAAAATATGTGGGCTGAGGTAATTAGCCCGTGCTTATTCCATATCGAGCTTGAATCGAACCCGGGTCGGACCTGGGCAGAGTCCGGGCCCGCACACCGCTAATTAAAAGAAATGTGCATCGATTTTCATGCAGTTCGCGTGAGTGTAGAACTACAGCAATATGGGTGTCTTTTCTAGCTAAAATCGACTTTCCGGACACGTCGGCGCAATTCCTTTCGTCATCCCGGATCGTTCGGACGAGTTTGCCGACTGGTGAGTCAATTTAACCAAAAATTATGTGTGATGCAGTGAGTGTGTGAAGTGCGTCCTTATCGAGTAATCGAGTCACAAAGGGTTCACTTAAGGCTGTTTAATCCTATAGGAACTCATTTTCGAGCCCTCTGCATGTTGGTCCTTAGCCCTTGANCCATTTTCTTGAACTTTTTTTCTGGCATGGCACTTGATAGAGAATCCTTCTTCGGTTGTTCTTCTTTATCTGGGAATTAAATTGTTTATACATAGGCAGGGAGGTTTAATTGGAAAAGAATTAATTTTCATTATATGTGGATTTAATGATATATTTGAATTTTGAAATTTGAAATTTAAAATCTGTGGGCTGAGGTAATTAGCCCGTGTTTATTCCATATCGAGCTTGAATCGAACCCGGGTCGGACCTGGGCAGAGTCCGGGCCCGCACACCGCTAATTAAAAGAAATGTGCATCGATTTTCATGCAGTTCGCGTGAGTGTAGAACTACAGCAATATGGGTGTCTTTTCTAGCTAAAATCNACCCGGGTCGGACCTGGGCAGAGTCCGGGCCCGCACACCGCTAATTAAAAGAAATGTGCATCGATTTTCATGTAGATCGCGTGAGTGTAGAACTACAGCAATATGGGTGTCTTTTCTAGCTAAAATCGACTTTCCGGACACGTCGGCGCAATTCCTTTCGTCATCCCGGATCGTTCGGACGAGTTTGCCGACTGGTGAGTCAATTTAACCAAAAATTATGTGTGATGCAGTGAGTGTGTGAAGTGCGTCCTTATCGAGTAATCGAGTCACAAAGGGTTCACTTAAGGCTGTTTAATCCTATAGGAACTCATTTTCGAGCCCTCTGCATGTTGGTCCTTAGCCCTTGCAACTAGAAGTTGAGTGCTTGGAACCACTTATGCGAGTTCTTCACAAAAAAATGAGTCAAGAAGTGGCTTGAAGTTCTACGGGAGGTGGGCTCCATTGCTAGTCCGCTAGGATGGTCAATAAGGGACTCCTAAGGCTAGATTTGGGGTTCATGGAGTAGGAGACTAAGACCTCACTAAAAATGAGGTCAACAAATGGACCCCCAATAGGTGCGGTGTGCTGAATAAGCACACCGCGCATATTGGTGTTGACCGAAAGTGACCAACACGATCAAAAGAACCATTTAGTTACACCATACCCAAAATGAATCGATCTAGAGCCAAAATGAAATTTGAGTTGGGACTTTCCACCAAGGTATTCCCAATCCAAAGACAACAGCTTATTGAAGATTTTTAAATGTTTCCGCTGGGGATGCAGGGATTCGTCACATTTGTGTCGTTTGATTGTTGTAAATTTAATTGAGTGAGGAAATCAGTTTGAACAAGGAAGTATGGGGCCACCACATGGGATTTACACCAAAATTTAGGAAATATCATGCATGCAAAAAATTTAGGGATAGGTTGTGGAAAATATGTGAAAAGAATTGGAATACTTGCACCGATCTTGGAATTTAAATTTGAAGGAATCGGAAGCCTTAACATTCATATAGGGGGACTCACACCGATCCTCAGAAATTTGAAATTTGAAGAAATAGAAATTTGAAGGAATCAGAAGCCTTAACATCCGTATAGGGGGACTCACACTGATCTAAGTGGTAGCGGGAAAATAGTTTGTCACGTTAGGAAGGAAAGCACTGGGACTCACATCCAACCTAAGTGGTGACGGGAAAAAAAATTTGCTACATTGTGGGGGAAAGCTCTTGGACTCACATCCAATCCAAGTGGTAGCGGGAAAATATCTTTGTCACGTTAGAAAGGAAAGCACTGGGACTCACATCCAACCTAAGTGGTGACGGGAAAAAAAAAATCTGCTACATTGAGGAGGAAAGCTCTGGGACTCACATCCAACCCACGTGGTAGTAGGAAAATACCTTTTTCACATTAGAAAGGAAAGCACGGGGACTCACATCCAACCAAAGAGGCAAAGAGGAGTAGGAAGCCTTAACATCCATTGAAGGGGGTCTTATTCCACTCCACAAAAATTTGAATTTGGAGGCAACAAAAGGAAGGAAAACCTTANTTGAAAGGATACATTTTGTTCAAACGATTCTTTATGTTCGGGGGTTTCCCTCCATCTATTTGATATGAAATCTGCTGAAAAGACTGCTGACCATTATGCCGAGGACATTGGTAGATCTATCGCGACTGTTCAACTTGTATTTGCAACGGTCGCTTGCCCCTATCAACCACTGCTACTATCCCAGATTTCTTCTCAGATGTCTTCAATGGCTTTAGCTTCCCAGCTTTCTCAAAAACCACAAGTTGTTTAGCTTCTTCTTGAAGATTCCCAACTTTGCTAAGCAGTTTTTCGAATGTCTTGATGGTGAATCCCTTGAGTAAGAAACCCACTCGACCATGGATGTTCTTTAGAGGGATTTCGACTGCGTGTTGCTCCTGGAGTTGTGGCTCACATTTCATGCTCAAATTTCTCCATTGTAAAATGTAGTCCATCAATGTTTTGGTTGGCTTCTGTCGCTCCACCACAAGATCACCGACGGAGATATGGTGTTTAACGCCAGCGAACCACTTAACAAATAGGTGAAATCTTCATCTCGGGAACGGTATGCTGCAGACTCTGAATGGAGGCTTGTTTTGATGAAGACTGTAGCTTGTTCAGTATCTTCTTGGATGATCTGCTCCATACCTCATTTCATCCTTCTTCGATATTTGTAGAAGCTTTCTTCGATGAATCCTGTATCTGATTGAGGACCCTCTTGAGTTCATCCCAAGTTGTACTCCATCCATCTGTTCCGACATATGGATCAATTGGGGGGGTTGACTCAGCTGAAATCATGTTTAAGGAACCTTTTTCAGGTTCTCTCAAATACTCCTTTAAGATTGTAATATTCTCTTCCTTAAGGTTCTTCTCGAGCCAGTCTTTAAAGACGAAACACTTATCTATAGTGTGCCCAAGCAACCGGTGGTACGGGCAATAAATTGGTTCATTCCTCTTATCCACCTCTTCTGGTTTCTTTAGATAAGGCAGTTTGAATTCTGATTTCTTTNTCAAGCTGACCAGGTTGAAATTTGAAGTGATGCTCAAAATTTTGGTTTTTATTGTTTTGATGATTTGGTTCGGTGTTGTGTTTCATTTCGATCTGATGTTGAGATTTTTTTGAACTTGAATTTTATTTTGTTGCATTTGTTTTAAGATTTGGACCTAGTTTTAGACAGATGCAGCATCTGTGTTCTTAATGACAAAGTTTTGTCTTTAAAACAACTGAATGCATAGTACTTCTCGAGGTACTATCCATTAACTGGAGGCATGTGTAAAAATAACTCATTCGTTAAGGTACTATCAGAATTATATTATTTCAAGTACACATAAAGATGTGCTACTTTTAAGGACGTCACAGCTCGAGAGGTTGCAACCTTGTACCGTCGTTGTAGTTGATGTCATTTTTTTATCACTAATTTGTGTAAAGATTGTCCACGTTGTTCTGAGGAATCGTTTTATCGTTCTTCAATTGTTATCGGGGTTGAGTCTTCTGGGCACTGAAAGATATGACTTCACGGTAGAACTTCCATTAATTTGCTAATAACATAGCCAATTACTTTAATTCTTTCTTTCTGAGCCTAAGCAGATTTCAAAACTTTGGTCGTGTGATCAAAATATTTTTCACTTACCAAAGATATTTCTGAGTCAATTAATAACCAAGCAAAAGATTTGAGATAAGTGAGCTTTTTCTTGAGTATAATATCAGAAGAATTTTCTTAAGAGAGCATTCTAAGTCTCATTAATTAAGGAAAACTTGGACACCAATTTTTGATTGTACATCCACCTCAAGCTTCTTCTTAGGGAGACTTTTCTTTTTGCTTTGATTTCTNAAGAGAGCATTCTAAGTCTCATTAATTAAGGAAAACTTGGACACCAATTTTTGATTGTACATCCACCTCAAGATTCTTCTTAGGGAGACTTTTCTTTTTGCTTTGATTTCTTTTTTTTATATCATTTCCCATTATTTTGTTGAGAATTATTATATCTGGTAGAGCAAGATTTAAAGATTTTGAATGTCGGAATTAAGACATCAGTTTTTGATTTTATGCTCACCTCAAGCTTCTTCTCAGGGGACTTTCACTTTTTTTTTCTCCGTTTGTTTTCTGAGAATTACTATATCTGGTGGAATGTGTGTTAAAGATTTTGAATGTCCAAACCTCCCCGACCAATAATCCTTAAATATTTCTTAAGATAAATTCTGGGATATTATAACTTGTTCGAAAGTCAGGACCCATTCTCATGGCAGGAAATTAAAAGGCTCGTGATATCCTGAGTCAATTACTCGTATTTCAGCCACACCATCTTATTTTGAAATCAACTTAGGACCCAGTCCGAAGTCTTTAAAGTGAAAGACTTAGTTATTAGGGTACTAATTTAATTTTCCCCTGAAATCATAGCTTCTATCACAATGCTGGAATCTTTTATATCTTGGATTACTCCTTTCTCGATTGTTCTATTAACAAACTTTGAATATTTTGTTAACTGTGCTTTCCACACATTGAACTATTCTAAAAAACAAGTTCTTTCTTCTATTGCGGTGGGAGGGAAGGGACAGACAAACATTGATATCACTAATATCTCTTTCGACAATAAAAGTAATACAATAGTAATCAAGATACAATATATCATTTGTCAGCTACATCGGAGTCAAATGGAACACTAGGCTCAACCGAAATCATATTGATAGAACCTTTTTCAGGTTATTTTCAAAAATTCTTTCGGGATCGCTATGCTCCCATTATTGAAGTTCTTTTCAAGCCAATCTTTAAAAGTGAAACAATCTTTTATAGTGTGTCCAATCAGCCTGTGGTATGGGCAGTACCTCAGATGATCTTTTTCATCAACTTCGTCTGGTTTCTTCGGTTCAAGGAGCTTGAACTCAGGGTTCTTTATCAAATTCTGAAACATTTGTTCAACTGCCTCATCCTTGAAAGGATGCATTTTGTTCAAACGATTCTTTATGTTCGGGGGTTTCCCTCCATCTATTTGATATGAAATCTGCTGAAAAGACTGCTGACCATTATGCCGAGGACATTGGTAGATCTATCGAGACTGTTCAACTTGTATTTGCAACGGTCGCTTGCCCCTATCAACCACTGCTACTATCCCAGATTTCTTCTCAGATGTCTTCAATGGCTTTAGCTTCCCAGCTTTCTCAAAAACCACAAGTTGTTTAGCTTCTTCTTGAAGATTCCCAACTTTGCTAAGCAGTTTTTCGAATGTCTTGATGGTGAATCCCTTGAGTAAGAAACCCACTCGACCATGGATGTTCTTTAGAGGGATTTCGACTGCGTGTTGCTCCTGGAGTTGTGGCTCACATTTGATGCTCAAATTTCTCCATTGCAAAATGTAGTCCATCAATGTTTTGGTTGGCTTCTGTCGCTCCACCACAAGATCACTNTTCTTTAGAGGGATTTCGACTGCGTGTTGCTCCTGGAGTTGTGGCTCACATTTCATGCTCAAATTTCTCCATTGTAAAATGTAGTCCATCAATGTTTTGGTTGGCTTCTGTCGCTCCACCACAAGATCACCGACGGAGATATGGTGTTTAACGCCAGCGAACCACTTAACAAATAGGTGAAATCTTCATCTCGGGAACGGTATGCTGCAGACTCTGAATGGAGGCTTGTTTTGATGAAGACTGTAGCTTGTTCAGTATCTTCTTGGATGATCTGCTCCATACCTCATTTCATCCTTCTTCGATATTTGTAGAAGCTTTCTTCGATGAATCCTGTATCTGATTGAGGACCCTCTTGAGTTCATCCCAAGTTGTACTCCATCCATCTGTTCCGACATATGGATCAATTGGGGGGGTTGACTCAGCTGAAATCATGTTTAAGGAACCTTTTTCAGGTTCTCTCAAATACTCCTTTAAGATTGTAATATTCTCTTCCTTAAGGTTCTTCTCGAGCCAGTCTTTAAAGACGAAACACTTATCTATAGTGTGCCCAAGCAACCGGTGGTACGGGCAATAAATTGGTTCATTCCTCTTATCCACCTCTTCTGGTTTCTTTAGATAAGGCAGTTTGAATTCTGATTTCTTTGTCAAGCTTTTAAATATCTTAACAGCTTCATCTTTGAAGGAATAAACAACTTTCTGTCGCTCCAATAGGGATATTCTTTTACCCGCTGTTCGGGGTGATCCCTCCTGAGACGGTCATTGGTTGGATTGACTGCTCTG
>JXCR01145228.1:131617-185116 GCA_002079205.1 Phalaenopsis hybrid cultivar | reverse complement strand
AAACAATTTAGAACATTTTCATGAGTTTTATTATTTTATAATTTTTATGAATTTTTAATTATTTAAATATTTAAAATAGGTCAAAAATTAAGTTTTTATTTTAAATATTATTTTATTTTTATAAAATATCCCTGATCACAGAGAACTCAAAAAACTAAGTTTCGTAATTTTTTGAGTTATATTTTGATTTTTAAAAATCATTTAAATGTTAAGAGTGATATTTATCTTTAAAAATCAATTTAAGTTATTAAATGAACTCAAAATTTTTTGAAACTTTTATGATGAGTTCTATCTATCATAAATCACAATGAAGATCAAAAATCAAGTCATTTAAATGTTTATATTTTCCAAAATTAATTATCTTAGTGATTTAGTGTTTGGAAAATTTAAGGGTATTTTAAATGGCTTGACTCATGAAATTATTTACAAAGGTTTCTCAGGTCAAGGTAGACCTTCTAAATATTTCTTAGGATTTTTGAATCAATATGCTAATTTCCATGATTATTTTAAAGAAATAATGTGTAAGATCTTGAAAAATATGGATCTATATATAGAAACCTCTTCTGACTTTGGAAAAACCAGAGAATGTTCCCCCTTATAGAGGCTACAATATGTCAAGATTTCAAGCCAAGGTGATGTGTCAATATGCATGGAGAATCAAATGATTCCAAATAGTGTTTAATTAATTAAAAATATTTTATGCAATAATTGGCTTAAAATTATCCACATTATTCTCCCTGTTCACTGAGCAAGAGGGTATTTTTATTTTATTTTTGTGATTTTTCTACACAAATTTATGGATTTTATAAGTTTGGGGGTATTTAAATAAATAGAAGCTGAGCAAGAGGGTATTTTTATTTTATTTTTGTGATTTTTCTACACAAAGTTATGTATTTTCAAGAGGGTATTTTTATTTTATTTTTGTGATTTTTCTACACAAAGTTATGGATTTTTGAAGTTTTGGGGATTAAATAAATAAGAAAATACTCCTATTTTTCTATTTAAACCGCGCGTGCCACCTCATCCTAGGACGGCTCCGAAAGCATGCGAATAAGAAAATACTCCTATTTTTCTATTTAAACCACGCGTGCCACCTCAACCTACGACGACTCCGAAAGCATGCGTGGCGCGCTCTAGTTGGACGCCACCGTCCACGTAGCTTGCTCACTCGGCCTGCTATTCATGTCTCGAAGCGCTGTCCGGCTCGATCTCCCCCGTCGGTTTGATACACGCTTGATCGAACGTCTCCCCGCATCATCCTCTGATCCCGTGCCCGTCCAGACTAAAACCTTAAGATCTCGGCCTAGACTCAACCAAATCACTTCGGATTTGATCCTGTGGACTCGTCTAAGTGAGACGAACACATCTACACGGCTAAGGTACCATGAAATCAAGTTTAAGTAAATGGAGAATCAAAATAAGCTCGGTAGGAGGAGGAGTTTTATTCCTTTGCTCTGAGAAGGGAGGCTTCGATCAGAGGTGCTCGGCATGTTCGTTGGGGTCTAAGGAGGCTAAGGATTGAGTTCCTGGCCTTGGTGTGAAGTCTAGGTGTGAATTTGACCAAGCTCGATTTCAGGTGTTGGTCTAGAGCTATGGTAGAGGCTCTTTGGAAGGAGGATTTGATGGGGCTTTGGCTTCTTTCACTCTTTTGAGGGTGTGGGCACAAGCAATTGAAGTTTGGTGGAGTCTGGAGGTGTATTGGGTTCTGTCCTGGTTTCCGGCAAGGTTTTAAGCTCAAAATTGAGCTCCGGCAAGGGGAATGGTTGAGGAAAAATGGTTCGAATGCACTGAGGGGATCTTAGGGAAGCTCTGTGTGAAGTTTGGAGAGGGCTCTCTAAGAAATTTTAAGCACTTAGTTTGACGGCCATGGAGGTGGCCTTTTATAAAAATGGGGTTATGGTGGCTATCATGGCAAATTAGGAGGTGTAATGTGGTGCTTAGGTGGAGGGCGGATGAGCTCCATGGTTTGATTTGGGTGAGCTGGCCTCTAGGTTTGATTTGGGTGAGGTGCCATGGGGGTGGCTCTCAGTTTTGGGCTTTTTTCGNCCCTAAAATAATGGGAATCTCTTTATCTTCCTCTATATCCAATACTATAAAGTCTACAGGGAAAATAAATTTGTCCACTTTTATTAGCACATCTTCTATAACTTCCTTTAGATAAGTTATTGATCGATCAACTAACTGAAGAGTTACAGTAGTAGGGGAAATTTCTCCCAAATCTAAACGTTTAAAAATCAATAAAGGCATAAGATTAATACTCTCCTCTAAATCACTTAAAGCTTTTTCTGAAAACTTTTCTCCAATTGCATAAGGTATAGTAAAACTACCAGGATCTTTTAATTTTTCAGGAAGTTATTTTTGAGTAATAGCACTACACTATTCACTAAGTGTAACGGTCTCATGATCCGTAAACTTCATTTTCTTATTTAATACATCCTTCATAAGCTTCAACAAAATATATTTATCGTTAACTTCTTAAGGATTTCCAAAAATTTTGTAAATTGTTTATCTTTATTCTTTTGATTTATCGTTAACTTCTTAAGGATTTCCAAAAATTTTGTAAATTATTTATCTTTATTCTTCTTTTTCAGTCTTTGAGGAAACGGAGGTAATGATTTTCTTACAGGGCTCTGAGTTTGTTCATTTTCTTGTTGATCATTTTTCATTTCTTCCTTTTCTTCATCAACTTCAGTTTCTCTTTGGATCCTTGTTTCAACTTCTTTTCCACTTCATAATTGAATAACTTTAATTTAATTTTTATTTTTATCTTTTTGATTAACTTTCACAGTACTTGGAAGAATTCCAAAATGTCTATTATTAAGTGCAGTAGCAATATGTCTTAATTGATTTTCAATATTTCTAATAGCAGCCCCTTGATTTTGTATTTGATTTCCGATATTCAACATTACTTCTTCCATCGTCAACTTCTTTTCCTTAACTTGTAGGTTAGGGTTGGAGTTAAATCCCGGAGGATAATAAGGTCAAAAATTAGGATTTCCTTGATTATTCAAATTTTCAGATGGATTCACCGAAATTTTATAATTTTTCCAACTAAAATTATGGGAATAGGGATTTTTATGCTGATTATTTATAGTGTTTAAAGTTTCATAAGATGATTGAGTATCAATAATTTGTCCTAGTGAATTCTCCTCTAAAACTGGGGGTACTTGAGAATAATTCATTCCCATTTGATCAATCTTTTAGAAATAACATCAATTTAAGATGCCAAAATAGACATTGCATCAGAATCATGAATACAAGCTAATCTCTTAGTATTTACCCTTTAAGAGGGCCATTAAAAATTATTAGTAATCATTTCTTCAATAAAAGAATATGCTTCATCAAAAGCTTTTGACATTAATGAACCACCCGCAGTAGCATCTATAACAGGTCTCAGTGATCATACTAATCTATTGTAAAATGTTTGTATTATTAACCAATCTGGTAAATCATGATATGGACATTTTCTAAGAAGATCTTTAAATCCTTCCCAGGCTTCATATATTGATTTCCCTCAAACTGACAAAAAGATGTAATATCATTTCTAAGCTTAGCGGTTTTCGAGGGTGGAAAATATTTAAACAAGAATTTTTGTGAAAGTTCTCCCCAAGTTCTAATAGATCGAGGTGCTAATAAATTTAACCAAGCCTTGGCTTAATCCCTTAATGCAAAAGGAAAAAGTCTAAGCCTAACAACATCATTAGACACTCCGTCATATTTAAATGTAGCACAAATTTCAAGAAAACTAGCAAGATGTAAGTTAGGATCTTCAGTAGGTGATTCTCCAAACTGATTATTTTGTACCATTTGGATAATAGCAAGTTTAAACTCAAATGAATTAGCAGCAACATCAGGATTTTGAACAGTCAAGTGAAGTTCATCTACTATCGGATTCGCATAATCTTTTAAAGGTCTTTGTCGATTTTCATTTATTAGATTATCTAAGTTATTCGCCATTTCTTGTAAAGTTTTAATTTCTCTTTGTTGTTTTTGAATTTTTCAAACAGTACGTTCTAATTCTGAATCGTAAGGTACTAAACCTTCAGATCTAATATTTCACCTAAACAAATAAAGCAAACAAAGTAAAACACTCTAATAAAAATATTTCTTTTTGGGTTTTTTATTTTTATTTTTTTTTAATTTTTATTATTTTTTAATAATAGTATTTTTATGGTATATATATTATCTTTAAATTTTCTAATTTATCAAATCTATTTAATTCAACTGTTACATTCCCCGGAAACGGCGCCAAAAACTTAATCCGACTTTTTTGTTACGATAGATTATGTAAAATTTAATTAAATATAATCAATTAATATTCAAATTTTAAGAAAGTATACGTATCATTATCAAGTAATAATAGACTTTCTATTGGCTAGAAAATTCATAGAAAGTCAATTGAAATCAATGTCACTAATTTCAATTGTTAAGTGTTATCAAAATTAAATTTCTAAACTATTATCAAATCAAATATAAAACATTTGAAACAATAAATACTAATATATTAACTATGTTTATGTAACGGAGATTCTTATGCCAAATAAAATATGCAAAATTTAAAACAGTAAATACTAATGTATTAACTATGTTTATGTAACAGAGATTCTTATGTGAAAAAGCATCTTTCCCACTACAATGAGGCTATGGTAAAATGAGATGAGATAAATGTTCATAATATGTATTATTCCAAAGATCAATTTTATTTCTCTACCCTGATATAGTGCATAGAAAATCATTAGCTAATCTCAGTGTTTAGTCCCTAAATCCATGGCTAGGCTAAGAGGATATTGACTCCAACTCTAGAGCTCCCACTTTCCTTCACCTAAAGGCTAGCTCTCGCTTCAGTTTTTAATCACTAAGTCCGAATTGAAGATTTTAATCTGTCACCCTAAAGGTTCTCAAATTCTACACCCACCAAAGAATATTTCCCTCTTTATTTGCACTTAATTTCATAAACGATGTTCTCCTTCATGGAATAAAACATGATCCTTACTCTGTTGTAGAACTCATACTGCATTTCCCTGATCATATGTTTCACAACACATTTTAACAATTCAATTAGCCAGATCGAAAGATAAATTAAGTTAGGAGTTGAAAAATCATCACAATTTATTTTACAATTTAATATTGCCACATTCATATTATCTCTTCATTTCACCATATCTCAGAGTAGGGAGAAAGATAGAGAGAACTACTCAAACTTTATGAGAAATAAATAACAAAATACAAATTTCATATATAAAAGAAAATTTATACAACACTGATAAACAAACAATACTTATCTTAAAACTCTTTCTCAAAGCAAATCCTTTGTAGCCTTTCTTTAGAAATGCAGGAACAAGATATCTCTCACTTTTCTCCTTCTCCAACACACTTATAGAAAGTTTCACACTAAATCTCAACACAAAAACTCTAAACTATGAAAACAAAATCACTAATTGACTCCAATATGGAAGTGGAATGGAATGATGTGGTGCGAAAAATGAAAGTAGAGGAGTGAAAAACATAGAGGAGCCCATTTTCTGATGAAATTCGGCCCCAAATAGAGCCCAAGGTCGATTCTCCAAGAGGTGCCTCCAAAAACTCTTCAAAAAGTTGTCCAAATACATCAAACCTTCTAAAAACAGGGTCTGCACCGCCTTTGGCGTCGTCGGCGCTAGTCTGACATCGTCGGTGCTGAGTAAAAAATCTCCACATTAATTTGTTCTTCGTCGTCGGCGCTGAGCATTTTTCAAAAACATCATTTTGACTCTAAATTCATCCTTTTTACTTTCTTTTTGCTTTAAGCCCTAAAAATCAACAACCTGCATGAAAACATCAAAAAACCTTCCAATAAAGTTGAATATCATAAAATATAGGTATAAATATGAGTATAAAAATGCATATATTTTTGGTGTATCAATCATCATCCAAATTTACAAGATTTTTAAAACTAGTAGAAGTAGAAACAAGATAAAACTTGATCGGCTTTGAAACAGCGCTACAGACTTCCTTGACCTCTAAACTCTCGACCTCTTGAGGGAGAATTGAAGTAAGTGTTACGGTGTTCACATAGTGATTTATCTGATCATACATTGTCTCATATTTGCTTTGCTCTGTATCTTCTAAGGATATATCGTACTGAGGTTTCTTCTGTTTTGTCATCATTATTTTTTCTTCGAAACTGTCTTCATCATCAATTGTTGACCTCACTTTTGGTTGAGGTTTAGTTTTTCCTCTTTAGTAGCCTAAGTTCTCGCCATAGGACTTTCCTATTGACTATTCTTAGAAACTAGCAAGGAACCCTCAACATTAGAAATTTTACCCTCCTCTTTACTCAACTTGAAGTTCCACATATTGGTCCTAACCTCTAGCACTTAGGAGGTGGGGTCATTATGGGGGAGCTCAAGATGAATCACCCTTAAATTCCCAAATTACCTAGATACCTTTGGGACCCCAAATTTGGCTAAAATTCCCAAATTTACCCAAATACCCAAATTGGTTCAAAAATCATTTAAAACACCATGAAAACATTCAACTACCCAAAATCACCAAAATTTGCCAAATTACCAAAATACCCCCCCTTATCCCAAAATTCCAAAAAAAAACTCAAAAATTTGTAAAACCTCCCAAATATTTCCAATTTCATTTTCCTCAACTACCACATGACCCAATTTGGTCCATTTGACCATCTTTGATCAAAACCCCCAAATTGTCCTTTCAAGGTCCATATTTTCCCCAAATCACCTCAAATGTTTATCAAATGGGTCTCAATTTACCCCAATTTCAATTTTAAACTCAAATTCACTCTTGATATGACCAATATAGACCAAATAAAAGCTCAATTAGTCTATCATTTGAGCCCAATTTTGATTTAGATCAAAACCCCAATTTGGGCCCCATGACTTGGTTCCACCAAATTCAACCCATGACCAACTCAAGCTACCACAATTTGTGTTAAAAAACCTTCATAATATTCTCATACATCAAAATTGACCTTCAATTGGCCTTGGTGAAGCCTGAATTTAATTTGATTTCAACCTAAGTCCAAAAAGCCCCAAATTTGCCCCAAATTGGCCATGTCTCAAAATCTCACCAAATTGATGGTCTTAGCCCCAAAATTTCCACTCCATTCCTTCATAAAAAATCTTCACAACATCTCCCTTGATCATTTTAACCATTCAATTTGGACTTAGCCCAAGGCTAGCCCAACCTAGACCCATGTTTAACCCAACATGCCCAAATTGACCAAGTTTCAAAAATCCTTCAAATTGACCATCCAATTGAACTCAAAATAATTTCAATTCTTCACCAAAAATCTTCATAACAATCATCTACACATTGTTGATCAATCAATTTGGCTAATTTACATGGCTAGCCTAGCCCAAACCCAAGCTTTCATCACTTGAACCCACATTGAACCCATGCACTAAAGATGGCCTAACTACCCCAAAGTCACCAAGTTAATGACTCCACAGTCATTAGTTGGACCCTAGTGGCCAACCTAAACCTCTTAAAACCACCTAAACTAAGCCATGGACAAAAGATCCCTTAAATTAAGAGATTTCATTCCATATTTTCTTAAGCTTAGGATATTTTGCCAAAACAAAGCCTAAACACATGAAATTGTTGTGACATATTCCCCTGGGTTCCCTGAGCTCCTAGCCACCTCCCGTTAGCTGGTCAGGCTGCCTAGTGGCTGGAAAATGGCCAAACTGAGAGCCACCCTTATGGGATTAAACCCAATTCAAATCTAGAGACCACCACATCCAAATTAAATGTTGGAGCCTCTCTTCCCTCCACCTAGGCAGCATATTTCACCCCCCAATTGGCCATGACAGCCACCCTAAGCCATTTTTTTATAGAAGCTACCCTCCACGACCATGAGAGGAGTGTTGAAATTTCCTCTGAGAGACTTCTCCAAAATTGATCCCAAAGCCTCTTTGAGACCTCTTTAGTGATATCCAACCACCACATTGCCCTGAATCCCCTTGCTGGAGCCCAATTTTGAGCTTAAATATCTGCCTAAAACCAAGATAGAGCACATTACACTCCTACACTCCACAAAAGTCAAATTAAACTCACCCACACCTTCACCATAGTGAGAGAACAAAAATCCCCGTCAAATTCCCCTTCCATAGAGCCTCTAGCATAGCTCTATACCAACACTTGAAATCGAGCTTGCTCAAATTCCTACCTAGGCTTTGCACCATAGCCAGAGGCTTAATCCCTAGCCTCCTTGTACCCCAAAAAATGTGTCAAGCACCTCTGATCAAAGCTTCACTTCTTAGAGACAAGGTATTGAACCTCTCCTCCTCCCGAGCCTATTTTGATTCTCCATTTGATTAGGCTTAATTTAATTGCATGATTATCATATGGATATGTTTGTCTCACTTAGAAGAGTCTATAGGATCAAACTGAAAGTGATTTGGTTGAGTCTAGGCCAAGATCTTAAGGTTTTAGTGTGGACGGTCATGGGATCACTCTATCGAGGACGACGATGGGAAGTCGTCCGATCGCGGGTGTCTTGGATGGACGGAGGAGATCGAGCTGAACAGCGCTTCCTTACATGAACCAGGGGTCGAGTCAGCAGTTACATGGATGGCGGCGTCCAACTAGAGCACGCCACGTGCCTTCAGAGCTGCTGAGGATGCAGTTAGTGCCGCACGTTTAAATAGAATATAGGGATTTTCTTATTTAAATAAATAACCCTAGCTTTAAAAATTTATATCTTGGTGTAAAAAAAAATCATAAAAATAAAATAAAAATACTCTCTTTCTTAGTAAACAAAGGAGAACAATGTGAAAATGATTTGGAGTCCATTTGATGCATATTTTATTTTTAATTAATTAAACACTGATTTGAATGTTTTGATTCTCCATGCATGTAGTAATATCACATTGGCTTGAAATTTTAGCATGTTGTTGCCTCTATCTTATGGGACATCCTCTGATTTTTCCAAAGTCAGAGCAGGTCCCTAGACAGAGATCCATGTTTTTCAAGTTTATGTCTATTATTTGCATAAATTAATTATGCTAATTAGCATGTTGATTAGAAAATTCCAAGAAAATTTTGGAAGGTTTACCATAACCAGAGGATCCTTTGGAAATAATTTCATGAGTTAAGTCATTAAGAATACACTTAATCTTCACCAACCCTAAACACAAAGAAATTTAATTTTGGGTAACATAAATATCTATATGACTTAATTTTTTTTGCCTCCACTATTATTTAGGATCCAGAGAACTCACCATAAAAATTTCAGAGCATTTTGAGTTCATTTGGTAACTTAAATTGATTTTTCAAGGAAAATATCATTTTAGCAATTAAATGATTTTTAAAAATCAAATCATAACTAAAAAATTTATAAAAACTTATTTTTTGAGTTCTTTGTGATCAAGGGTATTTTATAAAAATAAAATAGTATTTAAAATAAAAACTTCATCTTTAGCCTATTTTTAAATATTTAAATAATTAAAAACTAATAAAAATCACAAAAATAATAAAACTCATTGAAATGTTCTAAATTGCGTCCTAAGCAATTAGGAGCAATTGAGATATTTTTCTTGATTTTCTAAATAAAGATATTGAATTTTAAAGCTTAAAAAAATTTTTAAAGACTAAAAATGGATTTTTACTAAAAAAATAATTCCAATAATTCGAAGAAAAATCATAAAAATGTGAAATTTTTTCTCTATGTACCTTGATATCAGAGAGATTTAATAAAAATATATAACTTAATTTTCCACATTTAAAATATTTGTAATTAATAAACACCCTGAACTTAAAATAATTCTTAAAATTCAAATAAAATCCAAAAAATCATGAAATTTTGTTGAAAGGTTTCTCTAGTCTAGGTCCACCTCTAGTAAAAGTTTCAAGTATTTAGTCTTCACCTTGGTCAGGTTAGCAAATTTTCTTTGAAAAATATCATTTTTGCATGAAAATAATTATAAAATTAAATTAAATCTTGAAAAATCGCATTTTCTCCTCTGATGTCTTAATTGACCCATGAATGAGATAAGACAAAAATTCCAAAGTCATTTGAATTGGATTTGACAAATTATGAAGTGTTAGAGCCTTATGGGCAAATATGTAATTTTGGAAATTTATCTTTAATTAACATTTAGGCTTAATTCAAGGAGGGAAATGGGCAACCTCTGATCTTAATCAATTTATTTGGATGTTTGAAACACAAGAGGTTAATTGGTAGAAACCAACCTTACTTTCTTAATTAAAAGGATAAGTTAATAAATTTCTAGATTACAAAAATTTGGAAGTTTATTAAAATAAAATGAACCTAGGACTTTGGGGTATGAATTTTTAAGTCAATAATTAATCAATTCAATACCTCTATTTGACTTTCAAATGAAATTCAGGTAATGAATCATGATCACCTAAAGCTTAACCTTTTCAAAACTATTTAAGACACTCACCTAGGTCCTAACGGCTTAGTTGTAATCTAAGTTAAATCAAGACTGATTAAATAATGATTAGAAAAGTAAAAATCATTAAAACATCTTTTAAACACCACAAGCCCAAGTCAAAATTTGGTTAAGTCTTTTAAAATTGCCTCTTTAAGGGTCTTCACCCACATAATCTTCAAAATTAAATTACAAATGATAATTACCCTATTCTTAGGGATAATTGAGACATAAATGAGCATCAAGGTATTCATAGGATGAATTATTAAGCAACATAATAAGTTTAAATGAGCTCGAGGCTTTTCACCAGGTGATAAGGGGGAAGCATGGACCTGCTTCTTTCTCTTAACCTGTTGGATACCTTAGAGATCTACTAAACTTAATATGTCTTACTTGACAAACATCATCCTTAATTAAACTCCTAAGGACCCACCAAGATATGACCTAGGGTTAGGTAGGTCGCCAAAATTTAACTTCCCTATTTCATATAAACTGCCTTAACATGCTTTTTGAGTTTCAGGTGGTGGAACGAGAAGACTAGTCAGATATGCTTTTACAATTTTTAGAATCGTCTTTCTTGTACTTTTATGCTATACTTTTATGCTTACACAAATTTGCATGCTAAACAACAATGTCACCCTGCATGAAAACTAAAACTATCAGGATAGACACAAAATCAAAATCAAACCTAAAACTAAAATCAAACAAGATAAAATTCACTGCCGCAACATTCATATAAAAAACTTAAAATTTAATCACAAACATCACACAAAACTATAAATTGCAACTAAATTAAGATGTCTCTATTGGATGATTGGGAATTCCTCAGAGAAGGCAACTCATGGTTGTTAACGAGGCTTCCCACGGTCTAAATGAATTGGGAATTCATTAAGTTGAGTTTAGTAAGTTCATTTGGACTAAGTGAATCCAATAGAAAATAGTGATGTCGGAACGTGGGAACCGTAGGATCCTAACCGGTGTCACTCTAATCAACTTTAACATACCCCCATAAAATTTAAAGAACTACAATCATAGGGTCACATGATTTGACATCATAACTTGACACACTAGAAAAATCAAACCCATCGCGACAAGGAGCTTAGAGCTAGCATGGTGGGCAGCACGATCATCTTCAACAGCAAAACCTGTCTTCCCCAGCTAAACCAATCTTCCTTTCTTAGATATAAAAAACAAAGTCATAAGACTTTGAGGTTGCATGCTTATGCAACGTAAATCCTCATCTTATCTTTAGGCTTTCGTATAGCCTTGCTATACAATATAAGCTCTAACTCGTCTTAGGATTCTAAGGTTGTTGTTTTTATGACCTAAATCCTCACATCTTTCAGGCTATTGGTGTGATATTTTCACACAAAAGTAAGCCCTAACTAATAAAATTGGCAGGATGAAACACCTAAATATTTCTCCTAAAAAATGAAGCCAAACATTTGGATAGCTTGGGAAGTCACTGTGGGTTCTCCTCTGGGTTCATGGCATCGCCTAGTTCTCCCTTCTTTGGACTCTACAACAAAATGTTCCAAATTTGAACCAATCCCCTTTCACACCTCTACATTCGATTTCATTGGAAAGTCATACCATTTGAAACTCCTTGCAGATAATATTTCCTGATTTTTATCGAGAGTCTTCTTAGGTGACTTTGGTCATTTAAGATGTAATTAACTATAGGGGCTTGCCCTTATAGGAAGCATGTCTGAACCCAGCTTAATATAAAACCTATTTAATTCTTTATATTAAATAGAAGAACTTGTCAGTAAATACAAAGGTTTCACAGACCAAATGAATGTCATATATTTCTTAATTTATTTGATCGAGATTCATCCTCAAGCCTTAAGTTTATCCTTCAACATAGATACGATAGTGCTCTTTCATTTAAACTATAAAAAATATGGGGTCAGTTTGATTTCATATTTTTCTAAACAGTGCTCTTTCATTTAAACTATGAAAAATATGAGGTCAGTTTGATTTCATATTTTTCTAAAAATTTTAAACTATGAAAAATATGGGGTCAGTTTGATTTCATATTTTTCTAAAACTAAATATATATTGGTAAATTAAAACATCCTTCCGAAACAGATGACGGGATTTCGATTTTGGTGACCGACAGCTTCTTACGGGCAACTCCTTCAACCAAAAATAGTGCTGACACCAATGTAGATGGTTGGCCTAGTTCGCTCAACAATTAAGTTGGTTCTTGCTCGTCCACGTCCCCAGCCTCGACCTCGAGTGCGTGAATTAAAAGAACCCTCACCAGTTTGTTGTAAAAGGGTGGTGGAAGATCGCTGAAGCGGAGTTGAATAGCTTCCTCTTTATGATTTTTCTAAATTTTTGTCTTTATTTGTCATAATTTCACAAGAGAAGACAATTTTCTTTAGAGGCGCATAGTAGGTGGCATCTTCATGAATGTCAACTTCATGAACTGAAAATGGTTGTAAATCTCTCTTAATGTAATGTTCTTGTCCTTCCTTGTAATATTTAATACATTGGTGTAGAGACGAAGGAACCATATTATGTTCGTGAATCCATGGTTGACCCAGTAGAGAATTGAAAGAGGTCTCAGCATCGATGATATGGAATTTAATAATTGTTACTAGTTCTCAAATTTTCATAAGTAGATTAATTGATCCAAGGGCTCTCTCTCCCTTTTGGTTGAATCCTCTTAGCATCATTTTATCAATCGTAAGCTCCTGAGCTTCAATGTCCAAGTAGGGTAGGCTCATCAAGTTGAGGGATGCTCCATGCTTTACTAAAACTCTGGATAACACAAATCTAACGATGTTAACGGAGATATAGAGTGGATGATTGTGGTCGGGGGTACCAAGCAGCAAATCCTCATCTGTGATAGTTACCCAAACTGTTCTTTCAACGAGCAAACTTCATCTGAGGATGTGTTGGACAACTGGGCTAAGCAAATCTCTAGGTCAAGCAAAGTTATAACCAGAGACTCTCTCATCCCTTTTGACAGGATTAGAGCGTCGTAGATGCTTAATTTAGTCGGCAACTTCCTAAGATGAGGTAGCGCATTGTAATCCACTTTGTATGATCCTCCAATTTTCTCTTGGTTATGTGTTTCTTCCATTAGCGGAGGTGGAGGTAGCTCTTCTCAAGTTACTATTTGCTTTCTTTATTTGTCAGAGCTGTTCTCGGGGGTAACACTCTTCCTCTCCTTAAGTTCACTTCTGTAATTTCCTCTTCTCGAGATATCATTATCAAATATTCCAGTGTTTCTTTTTTGTTGGAAAGATCTAAGTTGATGGCGAGTGGTGCACCGTGGCACTCGAAGATTGGTTCTTGACTCTCGGTGTTGTCGTAAGCGGTACTGTCGATGTCTTCTTTAGTGTTATCAATGAGTTCATCAGACTCGAGTACAATTTGAGGATCATTTTTGGAATCAAAATCAAGGCTAGATTGGTCAAAATCAGTTATGTTGTCACCAGAAATAGTTAAAACATAAACAAAATCATAATCATTATATTCATAAACCCCTGAGGGACAAAAAGAAAATCATACAAGGTCAAGGGTTCAAGAATTTTCTTCCCCTCTCCTAATCCCCCGTGCTATCAGACTTCGTGGTGGTATTCTTCTTCTTCTTCTTTATCTTTGACGATGACAGATCTTTTAGTAAGATCTTCAGCTTGGGTTTAGCAAGCTGAAGACTTTGAACGGGAGTTTGTTTTGATGTAAACTAGATTTGATTCAGTATTTTTTTAACTTATTCCAAGTCGTGCTCCATCCATCATTTCTAGTATATGAGTCAATCAGAGATATTGGCTCTGCTAAAATCATATTTCTAGAACATTTTTCAGGTTCTTTTAAATATTCTTTCGAGATCGTTATATTCCCTTCTTTGAGATTTTTCTCGAGCCAATCATTGATAATAAAACTTTCTTCTATAGTTTGTCCAAGCGATCTGTGACATGGAAATAATTTGGTTGATCTTTCTTGTTGACCTTTTAGGGTTTGTATGGATATGGTAATCGGAACTCGGGCTTCTTCATCATACTTCTGAACATCTTGGATGCGACTTCATCTTTGAAGGAATATACCACATTTTGTCATTATGCCAAAGATATTCTCTTTTTTTTTGCCCGGTGTGATCCTCCCCAAGTTGGTTGATGGCTGGACTGACCATATTGTTGTGTTTGTTTTTTAGCATGCTATGACGAAGATTGACGAGGATTTTCTGCATGTATCACCATTGGTTGCTTTTTTTATTGAGAGTTGCCACTGTTCCTGATTTCTTTTCAAATATTCTGGTTGCCTTGGATTTTTCTTGAGAATCCATATGTTTGTCGTCTTCTTGAAGACTGCTAGCCTTGCTGAGTAGCTTCTTAAAGGATTTGATGGTGAGCCCCTTGAGCATGAAAGCTATTAGCCCATGAATGCTCTTCAGTATGATCTCAATTGTGTGATGTTCCTATAGCTGAGGTTCACATTTCATGTTAAGGTTTCTCCACCTCAAAATATAGTCTACTAAAGTCTCATTGGGCTTTTGTTTTTTCATTATGAGGTCTCCAATAAAGATGTGATGTTGCGCTCTGAGGAATCTTTTCATGAATAATTGTTCTTGTTTGACAAACGTCTTAACTGATTTGTTAGGTAATTTGACATGCCAATCAAAAGCGATTCCTGATAGGCTGCTGACAAATTGATGGAGAAGCATGGCTTTGTTACCTCCAGTATTACCACAACTGGCTCAGAAATGTGTTATATGTTGTATAGGATTTCTGGTTCTATCGAATATCTTAAAGTTTGGTGACACAAAACCCTTAGGGTAGGGTACAACATCAAACTCCTCCAGGTAAGGTCTACCCTTTAAAACTAATGCACCACCCTTAGATTGGGTTAAGACCTCCCAAACTTGTTCGACCTTTTGCTTAAATTCCTTTTCTGACATGGTGCTTGAAGGAAAATCTTTCTTTGTTTGCTCATCCCTGTTCGCTGAGGCGACTTCCCTCCTTTCATTTGTGATATGTATAATCTCTTGTTGGTTGAATCTTGAAGAGGCTAACTATGGGGGTTGAGATTGTCCCTGAACTGTGGCCATGGAGGTCATGGTTGTGACCATCTCTTCCATCCTTTTTCTCCAGTTGGCTGACTTATTCATTCCTTAAGAATATAGCCCTATGCGGCTTATCTATGACATTCTCTTCGATGAGAGGTTGAGCGTCATGCGCAGATGTAGTGGCTCTGGTTTCGATGACATGGACATCCATGAAATCCTCTTCGAGGTATTCATTAAAGTCAAAATCTTCATCAACATCAATGGAAACTCCAAGTTCTAGGGCCAACTCAGAAATCTCAATCCTGAGCTTTTCGACCTTTTCTTCAATTATTGATTCTTGGATTGTCTTAAGGCCTGGGGGACCTTGCTGGACCTCGTCCACTTGTTCCTCCATCTCGATAGCAATCATTGTGACAATGTCAGATGCTTCACACCCTAGCTTCATTCTATGATCTTGCCTTGCAAGCTTACTAGACTGTATCGGTACAGTGACCTTGGGTATCCATACCTTTTCATTGACGGTGATCTATTAAGATGGAGTGTCTCGGTAGGAATGTTGGTATGTCGAGGAAAGGCATGCTTTTCATGTTGCAGACTAGATACAATACTGGATAATTTCTTATCTTTTCCTTCGGAATTTTAAGAACATCCTTATGGTGGGTGATTGGTAGAATTATTGGACCCAAACGTGACTTCACTGGTCGACAACCCGCGGGTCTGGTAACGGTGAAATCGGTAGTAACTATGATAGTATCGACTCTGCTTCCCAAATAGAACCAAATGGGAATGCGAGCAGGCAAATCTTCAGTTGATTTCTGAGATCATCCAGCAGTTTTGACGTCCCTTAGAATTTCTTTTTTCATGCGAAGGGATACTGCACATCCTACTCATTTGAGTAACTCACCAACTGAATAACCTTCTTTAGCAGCTAGTTTCTGATAAAATTGAATTGACTTGGGTGATAGGAGCATGCTTCTTCCTCTCCCCATCGTGTCTATAAAGTGATTGTAAAGCAACAACAATCTTCTAGATACTCTCGTACCTGTTAGTGTCCATTAAAGAATTGAACCTACTTCCTCGCAGAAGTGGATAGGTTTTCGACAATGTTGACTCATCCTGATGAGGATCTTCATCAACAGGTACTTCCTAAAAAATCTGGGTTGTAGTAGCCCTCCAAACCTTCTTGTTACGGTTTCTCCTTTGTGTTTGGGTTAACGGTGCAGTCCTTCAACTCGATCTGATTTTAAATAATAACGGCATGACAACCAATCCTTTGGTTGGGTCTTCAAATATCATGACTTATTTTCTCTTAGCAGCAATGGGAACAAAAGGCTTGGTATGTGCCATGACAGCAGTAGTCTTAACCTTCTTGTAAGAAGGAAAATCCTGAGGGCAGTTCAGGTTAAACTCAACAAACGGTTCTTGAACCTTTAGAATGAAGACTTTCATTATGACAAACGGGGCTTTCCTGAGAACAACCTCGAGATCTTCATATCCTACTCCAAATTTGATGGTGGGAGTGAGATTTGTGGAGGTTATAAAATTTTAACAGAGGTCGATCTGTAGACCAGGTGAGTCCTTATTTAATTTGTGGAGTTTATAAAATTTTAATAAAAATATTTTGAAAGTAGAAAGATTTAATTAATATAAGGAAAATTTAAAGAGCACACGTGGCAAGACACAATCCAATTTAATTTGCAAAACAACAAATCAAACTCGAAAGGGAAAGTAAAGTCTTAGGACCCAGTGCGGGACAAACTTCACAATGCACAATTCCCAAGTGTAACTGGTCCACTAGCACACCTATTAGGGGTTTGACTCCACTTGAAGATTAAAAAGTCCTTAATGGCCTCCTGAACCCCTCTGCTCAAAGGTGGTCGAACAGATGGTCTTGAGTCCAAAGAGTTGACTATACTTTCCCAAGATATAAATGGGTAAAGCATGCCAATAGAAGAAAGTTAATTTGGTCCAAGAGGGACATAGACACATTACCAATGTATGAAGATAATATTTCTTGATTTAAATAGAGAGAAAAGTTTGTCCCCAACGGAATCGCCAGAAGTTGTCGTCGCTATTTTGGTTGGATGAGTTGCCCGTTGGAAGTTGTCGGCCGTCGGAATCAAAAACCTGTCGCCTGGTTTGAAAGAAAGTTTAATTTACATATGTATATATAGTTTAGAAAAATATGAAATCAAACTGACCTTATATTTTCCATAGTTTAAAATAAAGATCATTATACCTCAAACCCTATATCTATCCTAAAGGATAAACACAAGACTTAAGGATGAGGCTCAATCAAATAAGCTAAGAAATATATAACATTTGTTTGGTCTGTGAAACCATTTATTTGCCGACAAGTTCCCCTATTTAATATGAAAAATTAAATAGGGTTTATATTAAGCTGGGTTTGGACATGCTTCTTATAAGGGCAAGCCCCTATAGTTAATTACATCTTAGATAACCAAAGCCAACTAAGAAAACACTCGATAAAAATCAGAAAATATTATCTTCAAAGATTTCAAACGGATAGAACTTTTCAACAAAATCGGATAAAGAGGTGTGAAAGGGGAATAGTTCAAATTTGGAACATTTTGTTATAGAGTCCAAAGGAGGAAGAATTATGGGATGTCATAAATCCGGAGGAGAACCTCGGTGACTTCCCAAGATATCCTATTGTTTGGCTTTAATTTTGAGGATAAATTATTTAAGTGTTTCATCCTGTCAATTTTATTCGTTAGGGCTTACATTCATGTGAAACAACCACATAAATAGCCTGGAAGATATGAGGATTTAGGTCGTAACGAACGACAACCTCGAAATCCTAAGATGAGTTAGGGCTTAGATTGTATAGCAGAGTTGTACAAAGGCCTAAAGATAAGGTGAGGATTTATTTTGCATAAACAAACAACCTCAAAATCTTATGGCTTGTTGTTTAATTTCTAAGGAAGGAAATTGGTTTAGCTGGGGAAGACATGTTTTGCTGTTGAAGATGGCCGTGTTGCCCACCATTCTAGCTCCAAGCTCCTTGCCGTGAAGAGTTTAAGTTTTCTATTATGTCAAGTTGAGAAGTCAAATCAAATGGCCCTATAGTTAAAGTTCTTTAAATGTTATGGGGCATGTTGAAGTTAATTAGAGCGACACCGGTTAGGATCCTAAGGTTCCCTCAATCCAACACCACTATTTTCTATCGGATTCACTTAGTCTAAATGAATTTATTAAACTTAACTTAATGAGTTCCATACTTTCATTTAGACAGTGGGAAATCTCTTTAGCAATCGTAGGTTACCTCCTCTAAGGAATTCCTGGTCATCCGATAGAGATGTCTTAATTTAGTTATAATTGTTGTTTTGTGATGTTTATGATTAAATTTTGAGTTGTCTTATATTTTGAATGTTGTGGCGATGAATTTTATCTTGGTTTATTTTAGTTTTTGTTTAGTTTTGTGGCTACCCTAGTAGTTTTGGTTTTCATGCAGGGTGTCATCATTGTTTAACATGACAACAAGTATGGGAAGTTAAATGATTTAATGTAAAAGCATACCTGGCGAGTCTTCTCGTTCCACCACCTGAAAGGTCAGTACTTGCAATGCATGTTTATAATATTGCAAGGAATTTAAATTGCATGAGTAGATGAAGGTTTACCTACCAAACCCCAAGCTATGACTTTTTTGAATGTCGGAAGATCCTAGTAGATGATTTTAGGATAAAGTAGGATAAGTTCAATTTGTTCTTCAAAACATCCAAAAGATTTCAAATTGCTCGGGATATGACCCTAAACTATTTTGAAGATCTCTTGAATTATTTTGAGTTCATTTCTAAACTTATCATAATGTTACAATAATCATCTGAGTTTAGAGTGTGGCTACCCCATTGCTTGAAGTAACTTAACAATTCAATTAACCCATTTATCCTACTCTATTTTAATTTATTGATGTTGTGAAAAGGTGGAGGGTAAGTTTCTATCTTATAATCCCATTGTACTTTAATCATCCAAACACAATTATCAGGATCACTCTTACCCATTTTTCCCTGATTAACCCTAAATTTTAATTAAGGTACCAAAGTCTAAAATGACTATCTTTCTCCTGGATTCACCTCATAACTCTTTAAACACAAATCAAATAACTTTGTGGGTTTAAAGTGTTATGTCTATGAGGTAATTACAATTTTAGAGGAGGATATGTGGACCTCTCAAAATTTGATTTAATTTAGATAATTATTTAAATTTTAAAAATAGGATTTTCAAAAGTTAATTTATTTAATCATCCAAAATAAAATTTATACTTATGGAAAAATTATTAGATGTTTTCTAAGGTCATAGAAACACTTAGACAAAATTTCATGATTTTTTTAATCAAAATTTAGATCAATTTTCATGCTTTATTTAAATAGAAAATAGTGTTTTAATTACAAAAATTATTTTTATATTTTTATTAGACTCCTCTGAGTTCAAAAAACTCAGAAAATCAAATTTTGTATTTTTGTGATTTTTAATTTATTTAATATAATTATTTTAGTAAGAAAAAATATGAAAAATTCATTTTTTTAAGCCTTTAAAAATTTTTTGTAACTTAGAAAAATTAGGAAAAATGTTCTAATGAATTCTAAGTGATCAGGGGACATTCCCACTCATTTTTAACCATTTTTTGTATTTTTGAAATTTTTAATTATTTTAATTATTTTAATTATTTTAATTCAAAGTATGTTTTTAAAAATGAAATATTTTCACAAAAATGGGTTTTAGTTTTTATAAAATGCCCCTGATCACAAGGAACACAGAAAAACAATTTTCATAATTTTTTTAAGTATATTTAATTTAATATAATTATTTTTATATAAAAAATAATGTTTCCTTAAGAAATCCATTTTAGTGTCTAGACTAAGTCAAATAATTTTGATATTTTTATAGTGGGTAGACATGATTTTTATGAACAATATGGAGTTAATTTTGTTAATTTTTTATATTTATTTAATTTACACAAATTAATACAAGGTATTTACATTTAACTAAGTATAGAAATTCATGAAATGATTCAAAGCATCACAATAATTCTCTTAGACTTCTCTAACCACATGAAACCTACTAAAATTGTTCTCAAAATTTTTCAAGTGGTGTTTTGATTTATATAATTAAAATAAGCCAAAATGGTCACCTTAGTTTGAAAATTAGGGTTAGAAGCATAGAGATGCCCTCTTACCATGGAAAAATAAAAAACATAGCCTCTTTCATGAGGAACAAACCCTCAAAATTTCAAGCCATGGTGAAATGTTTTAAGCCATGGAGAATTAAAATACCACAGAGGGTATTTAATTATTTAAAAATCAAGGAGTGAGAAAATAATTTTCATTTTTATTCCACATTATTCTCCTCTATGCACTGAGCAAGAAGGTATTTTTCTTTTTTTATGATTCTTCTAGAGAAAGATATGGATTTTTGAAGGTTGGGCATTTAAAATAATTGAAAAATCCCTATTTTTCTACTTATCCATGCAGCGTTGACTGGATCCTAGGCAACTCCGAAAGAACATGTGGTGCTCCCCGATTTGATGCCACCATCCACCTCAATTTCCATGTGGACCACACTTTATGCACCACAGACTTTTTTGGCTTGATCTCCTCCGTCAGTTGAATACACGCGAGATCAAACGACTTTCCGTTATCATCCTCAAGTGACCTAACCAATGAGTCATTCACACTAAAATCTTAAGATCTCGGCCTAGGCTCAACCAAATAGCATGGGGTTTGTTCCTAAACCTCATCTACTCAAGACGAACACATATATAAGGTTTATATGACATGAAATATAGTAAATATGTATGGAAGGTTGAAACAAGTTCGGTTTAGGTTGGAGTTCAATACCTTTTTTGAGAGAGGAGGCCTCACTCAGATAGTTGTGGTAGCTTCGTTTGGTCTCAACGAACCTCCAAATGAAGTCTTGTGCCCTGGTGAATGGTCTATGTATGATTTCGACCAAGCTCAATTTCAACTGTTGATCAAAGTCTACGCAAGGGCCTATTTCAGAGGGGGATTTTATGGGGAATCAACTTCTTTCGCTGTGAGGATGGTGTGTGCAAAAATAACTAAAGTTTTGTGCACTGTGGAGCTGTAGAGAGTTCTTTCCTAGTTTTGAGGCAAATTTCAGTGGAGAAATTGACTCAAAGGGGTGGCTATCAATGACTGAGAGCAAGGGGATTACACTTGGGATGGTTTAGAAAAGCTTTGGTAAGATTTTTGTATAGTTTCCTTAGGGTTCTAAGCACACTCTTCCTTGGCCATGGAGAGCTCCATTTAAAGCCATGGTTTCTTGGTGGAGCTTAGGGCTTGGAGTTTGGTGCAAAAGCTTACTGAGGTGGAGAGAAGAAAGGCTCCAATGGCCAATGGGAGTGAGCCAAGTTAGGGAGGTTCAATTTTGGGTTTTGGTCACTTTAGGCTCCCTTGAGCTGGCTATTTCCAGTGGCTATAGAGGTGGCTGGTCAAGGTTCAGTCACTTCTTGGCTCAGGGAGGTCAGGGGGTTCTTAATGATGGTTAACCGCCAAAGGTAAGTAATGATGAAGGAGATATTTAAGTTTAGGCCAAATATGTGGTTTAGGTGAGTTTAGCCTTGTCCATAAGTTGTGCTTAGTGGCTCTGGGGACCTTGATTTGCTGACTTTAGGATGACTAAGTCAATTTTGGTGCATGGGTCCAATTTAGGTTCAAATGGCTAAAAGTTGGGTTTGGGTTAAGCTAGCCATGAATTTTAGCCCAATTGATTGATCAACATTGTGTATATGATTGTAATGAATATTTTGTGTGAAGGATTAAAATGATTTTGAGTCAAATTGGAAGCTATATTTGAAGGATTTTGGGATTTTTGTCAATTTGGGCATGTTGGACTAGACTTGGGTCTAGGTTGGGCTAAGTCCAAATTGATGGTTGAAAATGGTTCATAAGAATGTCATTAAGAGTTTTTAACATCAATTGGGTGTCAATTTTGGATTAAGGCATTCAATTTGGTGGAATTTGGAGACATAGCTAATTTGGGGCAAATTTGGGGTTTTTTCGATTTGGGTCAAAATTAAGTGCAATTGAGGCTTTAGAAAGGCTGATTGAAGGTCAAATTTGATGTGTAGGAGTGTTATGAAGAGTTTAAGATTTAAATTGGGGCAAATTGATTAGGTTATGGATTCAATTAGGTGAGATTATGTCATAGGGTCAAAATTGGGGGTTTTGATTTCGACCAAAATTGAGCTAAAAGCATGGGCCAATTAGGCTTGGATTTGGTTTATATTAGTAATATGAAGTGTGAATTTGAGTTTAGAGTTTAAATTGATGGAAATTGAGACTAAATTGATTGACATTTGAGGTGAATTTGGGGAAATTGGTCCTTTAAAGATAATTTGGGGGTTTTGGACAAAATGGTCAAATTGGCCAAACTGGGCTCAATTGAAGGGTTCAAATTGGTTTTGGAGACACTTGAAGTGATTTTGGAGGTTTAGGAAAATTTTGGGTGCCAAAGGTATTTTTGTAATTTTGGCAATTTTGAAATTTTTTGGTGGATTTAGGTGATTTAGGTATTTTAAAATGGTTTGAAATGATTTTTGAACAATATTGAGTATTTTTGGTGAAATTGAGATTTTTTTCCAAATTTTAGGTTTCAAGGGCATTTAGGTAATTTGGGTGGATTTAGGGGCAAAAGGCCAATTTGAATATTTTGGTAGAATTGGGGTGCCAACCACTTTATATGAGCCATGGATCATGAGAATCCTCATTTGAGTCCTCTATGTACTCGTTTTAGCTAAACCCTAGTCAAAGGCTAGTGGGTCTAGGGGACTATCTACATGAGTCTCCCAAAAGATCAAGGGGTCAAAGTCAACAATTTTGGATTCTAGGGTTGTGAGTGATTATGGGTGATAATGGTGCAAGTGAGTGAACCAGATCTAGACCAACACCCAGGGCCAACAATAAGGTCAAAGATTCCTATAGGGACTCTCCTTGATATCCCCCATATTGACCCTAATTACCAAGTGCTAGAGGTTAGGACCAATATGTAAAACTTCAAGTTGAGCATGGAAGAGTGTAAAATTTCCACATGCAAGGGTTCGTTTCTATTTTTCTAAGAATAGTAAAAAAATCTTCTGGCTAGACCCTAGGCTACTAAAGAGGGAAAACTAAAGCTCAACCAAAAATGAGGTCAACAAATCCTGGATTTACAAATTCTCTTTCTTTGATAAGCCTCTTATTCACTAAAACTCGATCATGCAATTTCTATGCAACGAAACTGATGAACTTTCTTCGGTTGCAAATTCCAAATCTAGCAGACTTTCTAGAATAGGAAATCATAGGGATTAAAAAATGGTGACTCTTCCCTTGTTTTCCCCCTTAAAATATGGTTTAGAGTCGAGTTTTAGGAGTTATTTGGAGAAGGAACCGACAAAAACTGTCATTTGAAATGTTTTAAACATTTTCTGACCCGTGGCACATGATGGCACATCATGCGCCAATCTGACGCATCATACACCAATTCTAGAATTTTTGCCATTTCAATTTTGATCCAATAAATTCTCAATTTTTTCATAAAATTAGACAAATAAAGATGTTTTTGAACATTTTATCAAATACACAAACTACATAAATACATAAACATAAATATATGTGAAATTTCTTAAACAAAACAAACTAAAAAGTAAGCTAAATAACGATACAATTAGGTTGCCTCCTACAAAGTGCTTGGTTTAATGTTGTCAGCCCGACATTTCCAATCTTATTTTGAGTGACCCAACATTATTGTCTCTTTAAAAGATGGTCTTTGACCATCAAAAAATGATTTCAATCTGTGCCCATTCACTTTAAATATTCATCCAGTCTTGAGGTCTTCAATATTAACTTCCCCATAGGGATAGAATTTTATAACTCTAAATGACCCTTTCCACCTGACTTTAATTTTTCAAGAAATAATTTCAATCTTGCATTGTATCATAAAACTTCCTGTCCAGGTTCAAATTCTTTTTTTTATTATCTTCCGATCATGTCATTCTTTCATCTTTTCCTTATAAATCCTAACATTATTGTAAGATTTATTTCTGATTTACTCATGCTCATTCAATTGCAATAATATTTTCTCATCAGCTTCATTTAAATTGAAATTGAATTCTTTTATAGCCCAATAAGCTTTATGCTCCAATTTAACTGACAAGTGACAAGTCTTCTAAGAAATTAATCTATAAGGGAACATTCTTATATGTGTCATATAGGCTGTCATATATGCCCATAATGCGGTATCTAATATAGTATACCAATCCATTTTACTAGGATTAACACTCTTTTCCAAAATTCTCTTAATTTCATGATTAAATACTTCTGCTAAACCACTCGTCTGGGGATGATAAGCAGTTGCAACTTTATGCACTATATTATATTTTTCCACCAATCTTGCAACTGTTGCATTTCTAAAATAAGATCCTTCATCGATAATGATTACAATCGACATTCCATAACTTATAAAGATATTTTTAATTAAAAATTTTGAAACATTATGAGCATCACATCGAGTTAAAGTGATTGCTTCAATCCATTTTGAAACATAATCCACTGCAATCAATATGTATATATTTCCGAATGAGGGTATAAATGGTCTCATTAAATACAATCCCCATGCATAGAAAATTTCAATTTCCAAATTAAAATTTAGAGGCATTTCATTTCTTCTAGAAGTATTGCATACTCTCTGACACCGATCACATGTTTTGATATATATATTAACATCTCTAAATAGAGGAATCAGTCCTTAACTGGGAAAAATGCCAATTGATGATAGCTAAAGGAATTATTTTTGGACATCATATATCAAAAAATGGTATGAAAGTAGACCCTGCAAAAATTCAAGTAATCGTTAATTTACCTTACCCAACAAATGTAAGGGAAATTAGGAGTTTTGTAGGACATACTGGATTATACAGGCTATATATTAAAGAATTTTCAAAAATCGCTAAGCCTCTATGCTATTTACTTGAAAAAGATGTAATTTTTAATTTTTTATAAGAAGTGCCTCAAAGCTTTTAAACTATTTAAAGAAAAATTAGTCTTTGTACCAATTATTGTTTCACCAGATTGGGAAAAATCTTTTGAATTAATTTGTGATGCAAGTGATTACGCTATTGGAGCTATTTTAGGACAAGCTTGATAAAATTTTCATAAGTAATCTACTATGCTAGTAAAACTCTTAATGAAGCTCAAATTAATTATATCATAACTGAGAAAGAGTTATTAGTAGTAGTTTATGATTTGAATAAATTCAGATCATAATTAATAGGAACTAAGTGTAATGTGCATACTGATCATTCTATCATTAAATATTTAATAAAAAAGGAGGATGTAAAACCCAGACTCATGAGATGGATTCTTCTTTTGCAAGAAGTTGACTTTGAGATAATATATAGGAAGGGAGTTGAGAATCAAATTGATAATCATCTGTCCACGCTTGAATTAGAATATCATTTTGTTTTGATAAAGAAATTAATGAATATTTTCCAGATGAAGAATTGTTCAGTATTAATGAGTAGTGTTTTCCATAGTATGTTGACATTGTAAACTTTATTGTTAGTAATATTATACCCTATGGAATGACATACCAACAAAAGATGAAATTTTTATCTAAAGTTAAGACTTATTTTTGGGATGACCTATTTTTATATAAAAAAGGAAATGATCTAATTATTCGTAGATGTGTGCCTTTAGAAGAAAATTATGAAATTATCCCAAAATGTCATAATTTTGATTTTGGGAGACATTTTGGTGTTAAGATTATTTCCAGGCAAGCTTAAGTCTAGGTGGATGGGCCCATTTATTGTGATAAAAGTTTATCCATATGGAGCTATGAATATCAAAGATCCTAAAACTGAGAAAATATTCAAAGTGAACAGTCACAAGCTGAAACCCTACTTTATAGGGAATCAACTTAAATTAAATGATCTTATGTTGTTGGGTCAACTACAATAAGCACTTGTTACATCGGGCTGACGACGTAAAACCAAGTGCTCTGTGGGAGGCAACCCATAGTTATCTATGTGTTTCTTTTGAAAGTTATGTTGTTGGGTTTGAGTTAGAAAATTTTGGTAGTATTTTGAATATATAACGATTTAGTTATTATTCTAAAATATTAAAAGATGCCTTAGACATGTTAGAACGAGTATTTGGACGTTAAGTTGACTTATGCTAAATTGAGCCCTAGCGGTGTTGACCTCACTTTTGGTTGAGGTTTAGTTTTCCCTCTTTAGAAGCCTAGGGTCTAGCCATAGGACTTTCCTGCTGACTATTTTAAAAAAATAGAAAGCAACCCTCACCATTAGCAACTCTAAACTCTTCTTTGCTCAACCAAAAGTTTCATATACTGGTCCTAACCTCTATCACTTAGTAGGTGGGGTCACTATAGGGGAGTTCAAGAGAGTTCCCATAGGACTGCTTGACCTTAAGGTTGACACTGGATGTTGCTCTGGAGCTGGTTCACTCACTTGCACCCACTTGCACTCACTTGCACCCACTTGCACTCACTTGCACTCACTTTCAGTCACTTACTCATAACCCTAAACCCAAACTTGTTGACCTTGATCCCTTGATCTTTTGGGGCACTCTTGTAGATGGTCTCCTAAATACATTAGTCCTAGGCTATGGTTTAGCTAGCACCAATACATAGAGGACCCAAATAGAGATTCCATTGGTTCATAGGTCAAACAAGATGGTTGGCACCTCAATTTCACCAAACTACCCAACTCAAACTTTGTCCCCGAAACCAATTTAATTCTTCAATTGAACTCAATTTGATTCCAATTTGCCCCAATTTGAATCCTAAATTCTTCTTAACAATCCTACACATCAAATTATACCTTCAATTGGCTTTGCTCAAGTCTCAATTTCACTCAAATTCGACCCACATTCAAACCCCTAATTTTGCCCCAATTTAGCAATATCTCCAAATTTCACCAAATTGAATGCCTGAATCCCAAAATTGACACCCAATTGATGTTAAAAACTCTTCATGACATTCCCATAGACCATTCTCAACCATCAATTTGTAATTAGCCCAACCTTAGTCCAATCTAGACCCAAGTTTAACCCAACATCATCAAATTTGACTAGATGTCCAAATTCCTCAAATTGACCCTTCAAATTGATTCAAAATCACTCCAAATCTTTTCTAAACATATCATGACAATCATCCACACAATCTTGATCAATCAATTAAGCTTGAACCAAAATTTTGATGAAAATCGAATTTTGACGCGTTTTTGACGCGATCGTCGACGAAGTTGTCCATATGACCCCTGATGACAAAAAGGACCGCGCCGATGCATCAAGAACGTTTGAAATTACCTAGGGATGATATCTATTTTAATGTGGTTCAGTGCATGCATGAGTTGGAGAATTTTGAATACTAAAAATTTATAAAATAAAAAAACTATCCTTCTATCACATAAATCCCTAAATCTAAGCTCTCGCTCACGCAGCCCCTTCACATTCGCGAATGGACTTGCGTCCCTTCCTCTCTTTCACAAGCCAGGCTCCTCCCAAATCTCCTCTGTCACACGCAAGGTCTTCTCCCCGATCCCGATCATGATCATGAGCCCTAGCGACCCTTCCCATTTCTCCCACCTCCCTCGACCTCAGTTCACAATAGGTAGGTTTATTTGAGCTCTTCTTCTCCTTCGTGGGTATATAAATCCCATTTATGGGGAGGTTTAGTGCCTGGCCGACATTAGGAGAGTGGGGAGGTGCTGCCGAATTTTCCTCTAATCTCTTTGGTTTGATTTTACTTGCTATGTTCATCTTCTGTGTGCTCGAGGGTTTTTGAAGTTTTGTGTTCTGTTTTGTAAAAGCTTGAGCAAGGTAATTTCGTTTTCCTTCCTTAACTGTTCAACATTGTTGTGGGATGCTTGGTTCCCTGTTCAAGCTATCTTCATGCCTTTGCTTAAGCATTACACACTCTTGTTTGTTTATTAAGATCTTGGCTTTGATAGTTTATACGAAAAAAAAGGAAGAAAGAAAAGGGGAGCCTCTGTCTCTTCACTTCATTTAGTTTTGTTAGTGATAGAAAAAATGATGGGATTACTTGAAGTTTACTCAAACAAAAGTGTGTGTTGTTTATTAAAACTTCCTAGTTGTGTTAAGCTTGCTTAGAGCCACGATGGATATTGAAATTTTTGTGGATTATTTGTCGTATGCTACTGCCTTAGAGCTGGTTGGATTTAGAGATTACAGGACATCAAATATCTTGGCAAAAATCGCATGAGTTGAATGAATCTAGCTCATTGGTGTTAGAAGGAGATTCATTACATGGATGTATTCCCATTGATTCATAAAGGCAAGATCTTGCCGAACATAAAATGACATAAAAGTGGTAGTATTTACATATCCACCACCCAATTCATGCATATTTACATATCTAACACCCATATTTCAATTCCCACATACGTGCCATTTAATTTTTCCTATACTTGCAAACCACATAATTCTGATGTGGTTAGCTGTAGCATACCTAAGGCTTGGTATTACTTGTATGATGTCTATGTGAGAATTAATATAGTGGGAAATGGATTTATTAGATTCAATGGGCCATCCTTCCTTCAAGCTAAATGTTGCATTAGCGAAATGGACTGTGGAACCCTGATGACGAATGCTGCTCAATTTTAGGAGCTAATTAGTAATTACAAGGATAATATTTGCTTGTGTGCTTATCAATATTTGGACTTATTGCTCATGCTTAGACTGAACTTTGCGATATGCATTCCTTCTTGTTTGTAAAAATGTCGTTGGAGCTTTCTCAATATGGTCTCCTTCTTTACAGTTTAACTTAGCTCCCTGATGAACAATTATGATGAGTTAATTAAACTCTGTTTTGTTATCCCTATTAGCACTGCATTTCAATTGTTTTTGTGCTTTTGTTTTATAAATGTTGTGGCATTTACATGCATCCCACACAATTCTTATGTATTTACATATCTACCACCCAAGCCTGTTTCAAAGGTGGGGAGGGATTTACATACATACCATTTAATTTAATTTAATTTAAATTTTTTTTTTTTGTATTTACAAATTTAACACCTAAACTCCATTTCTTTGCACACACATGCCATCATGTCTTCGATATTTATAGGTAAGTTTACTTTAAAGTGGTGGTTTTGTTTGTTTATGCGAGTTTTCACAAAAAAAAAAAAAAAGAGAAAAAGAAAACAAAGCTAATTTGTTTTAGCTTTAGCTGTAAGAGTTGAGTGAATGACTTCGTTATCATTGTCAATGAAAATTTTATGAATGAGGCTTCTTATGAGGAATTGTGGTTTGTACTGTTAAAGCACTTTCATACATGATAGTCTCTACCTTGATCTCGATGCAGATTTAAGTTTATTTACATATACTTCATCCAATTCCCATGTATTTATCTGATATCAAAGTTTTGCTTTCACATTCATGGCAATCAAATTTCTCAGCTGCCATATAAGAAAAACGGAAAGAGACGTACACATTTTCATGTATGGCTCAGTTAATAGGCATGTAATATTTACGGTTTAGGTGTTGAGTATGCAAATGTATGGGAATTGGATGGCAGGCACGCATAAATTAGAGTTTGGATGTTAGATATGTAAACACATAGGAATTGCAGGCTATGTATATAGACGTTGTATTTTTTTGATCCCCTTGCTGTTTCTATTTGTTTGAAATGCGTTTTGGAAGTGATACCTTTTTGGTTGATCAGTTTGCAAAATTGGAGAAAATGATACCCTTATTGGTGTGAACTATTGTGAATTTTATTGTGAATTTTATGTGATTTTTAGAAATTGCACCAAGAATGATGATGAGCAAAGGAAAAGCTCAATTTGATTCAAGCAAGTTTGTAAGCGCTAGAGCTCAGGATCGATACAATGATGCACTGTAATCGAGAAAGTTGCTTCCTGAGCATTGTTTCAAAAGTTCAGGAGGAGCTATAAAAGATTTGATTATTCGCCATCAGTGGGAGCGATTTTGTTGTTTTTCAAGTGGGGCAGTTATTTCTGTTGTGTGGAAGTTCTATGCAAATCTTCTCAAGCCTGAAGAAGGAGTTATGGTTAGAGGAAAGACATGTCTTTTTCACATGAGGTAGTAAATCAGTTTTATCATTTGCCCCCGAGTACTTTATGTTTTTATTCGAACTATAGTACAAATGAGGAGTTAGACAAGATCATTTCATTGTTGACAGGAGGAATATGATTATGGAAGATTAACAATGAAAGGAGAGTCAACTTTCCCACTTTGAAGTTATATGCCACTGCAAAGGCATGAAACTATTTTATTTCTGCTCGTATGTTGCCTACCAATCATTTTAGTGATGTAACCCATGATCGAGCAACTTTGAATTATTGTATTCAGCATTTCCAAGCCATCGACATTAGAGCTTTGATTCATAGTGTCATTACCAGTTCTGTCGTCACTGCTACCACTGCAGGTTTGGGATTTGCATCCTTGATCTTTTCATTATGTGAGCAGGTTGGGGTCAGATTTGATAGTTGGGAGGAGATATTGTAGCCACTCAATCCTATTACTAGTGTGAATATGAAGTCTTATTCATATTATTCAATTTTTGGTTGAAGAGGTGGATTTTCCTGTAGTTTAGTTGCTTCAACATCTCAAGCTTCCACTTCACGTGTTTCTACATCACAGGGTCAGAATTCTGGATCTGATTCTCAGTCACAATTATTGCAGCGCTAACTATGCTGCTGACAAGGCATTAGATTTAGAAATTTTTTCAGAGCATATAGATGGACATATGAAAGACGTAGAGATTATGAGGAAGAATATAACTCATCCCTGGAAAGCCTCATGAGGGGTAACGAGGGTGTAGTTTTCCCTCGGTATTCAAGATATTCATCAAATGAGCCTGTTACTACTTGGCATAGTGATGAGAGTGATGTCGAGGAAGTTGATGATTAGAATGGTTCTATAGTTTTGTTTAGTTTTTTTTTTTTTTTTTTTNTTTTTTTTTTTTTTTTTTTTTTTTTTTTTTTTTTTTTTTTTTTTGTATTGATGTGAACTATTTGTGGTGTAGTTATAATGTACTTTTGTTGTGTTTTGTGTTGTATTTCTTGAGACAACTAGTTTTGTTTGTGTTTTGCTTTTATAGACACTGCTATAACGTATTTTTATTTTTGTGATAGTAATTGTGTTGTTTAATGTATTTAGTTAGTTTGTATTGAACTTAATTTTGATCTTAATAAGGTTTAGAATATTGCAAGCTTTAACTTAAGAACTTCATGCTTTAAATTTTCAATTTTCTACCAGATATTTTTATTATGTTGCAGTTGTGAATGTTTTTTAATGTGTTAGTTTACTTTTATGATATCATCCACTGCATAGAAGTCTAATGAATCTCTATATGTTAAGTAAGTTAAAATTTGATCAATTTAATTTTTTTTCACCTGTTTTTAATTTTTTTACTTGTATATTTAGGATGTAAAAAATTATGTTAGCATGTTATTTTTAAATTTTCATTCCCACCAATATTTATATATGCTGTTAAAATGTTCTATTCAATTAAAATTTTAAGTTTGGGGGAAGGATAAAAAATTTTCTAAAAAACTTGAAATTTATTTGTTCTCAAATGTATTTCAAATAAACTTGATTTTGATTTGAAGAAAATTGATCATGTATTAAAGTTATATTGGGGAAGTAAATATTTGAGTGTAGAAATAAGTAAGAGAATTTAGTTAAAATTTATAGTAATGAAGAAAAACTTAAAGTTAAAAATTTTTAGTGTGGAAATGATAAATATAGTGTAATTATCTTTAATAGAAGAAATTGTTGTTTTGAAAAATGTAGAAGAGTTAGACTTTTATTTTCAAAACTTTATTTTCTGTTATTGAACGTAATTTTCAAAAACTATTATTATGTTTTTAAGTAAAGGAAATATATCAACTCTTTGCTTTAGGAAAGGAAGAGTGAAATTTAAAATAATTAGAGGCCTATACATGTATAGTTTGCATGAAAAAGAAAGAAAAAAAAAGAGAAAAAAAGAGAAGAGAAAAGAGAAAGAAAAGAAAAGAAAAGTTGAAAAAGGGAGGAGAAACTTGAGGATTAGTGTCAAATCAAAAATTGGTGCCACATCTGATCTTTTTAAAGTATAAGACTGAGAAACTATTAAGCTTAAGGATATAATATAGTAAGTAAAATTATGCTTAATAAAAAATTTTAAGTGGGGATGATATAATGCCTAAATTCTGTTTTTGGAAAATCTACAAGATTTCTGAACTAGATAGAAACTCATATTTTCAGACTTCTTTATATTAAAAATTTCTAAACTCTAAGTTGGTCTCATTCACTAATTTTTTTTCTAAATTGAACTACTATATTTCTACATCAAAATTTTAGAAATCCCTAAAGAAACTCATATACATAATCTACTTATTTAGTTTTTAAAAGATTAAAGTGTCACTTGAGGATGAGTAACATTTTAAGTTTGAAGGATTTTGATACACTTAAAATATATAGTCTTTTTATACACATTTTATACCTATTTTTGAGACATTTAACTTTAATAAAAGGTATTTGTGTGTTTTTTTTTAGGTACAATCAAATGGATGAAAAATGGTAAATGGAGTGAAAAAGGATCAAATTTGGAGCAAAAATGAAGAATGTGCAAAAATGAACTGCGCTTATGCGCCAGAAGTAGTTATTTGATGATTCATTGAATTTAGATGACTTTTTGAAGAGCTGTTTGAAGAAAACCTTCTTAAAAACGTGGGAAATAATTCATAGAAACAAAAATACATTCAATTGGCTTTTGAAAAGAGGCAACTTCTAGAAGATTCATTGAATTGAGACACATTTTGAAGATACACCAAGGCGCCTCTTTGACTTTTATTAAAGAAGACTTGGATCATCAAAGGAAGAGACCAATCCACATCTAACACCCATAATTCATCCAAGAAACCACCACCACCATCGCCGCCGACCACCTTTTATTTTATTTTGAGTTTTAGTTTGTATTGTGAGTGAATGAAGAGAATTCAAACGAACTTCAAGATATTTGGTGGAGAGGATTTGAGATAAGTGTTTATCTTTAGGACTACATTTGGTTTTAATTTAGATTTCTTGTTTGCCTGCATGATCTCTATATTTAAATTCAATTGTGGTTGTGTTTTCTTCATGAAATCTGAGTAGTTTTCTTTATCTTTTTCCTTAAAAAAATAAGTGATTAAGTATTGAAAGGAAGTTGTGTGAAGTAATAGACTTTAATATTGGAAGAAGTTGCAATTGTTTTAAACCTTGTACTTCATTTACTTTTTGATTTGGCCAATTAAGATATTAATACTGTTGTGAGAACATGTAAGGTATGAGATGGTATTGTCTTAGTCAACAAATGGTAAGAATCACATTTGATTTCATGGACGAGAATGTAGTTCATGGGGTTGAGTGCAAATAAAAAAGGAAATAAACTTCAAAGGGTGTAAAATTTGAGGACTCTAGAGTGACAGGCTAAAGCCCCCAATTTCATTTATATTTTTAGGTTCTGATACGAGATGTTAGCCCCCATGTAAGGAAGAAGAGGGAACACTAGAGTGAGAGCTACTATCTTCTCTATCTAAACAGTCTTCAAAACTATTCAAATTGTAGATTAACCAATGTTCTTTATAGCATCTCTAGTAAGGGTAAATAATATTATTGCTCCTACTTGATATAACACAATTATAATACTTCCACAACAAAATTTTTATACGTGTTATTGATTCATGATAAGGAAAAAATATTTTATTTATATTCTCTTCATCTTGAAAGTATTTAGTTAAGTTAATTAGTTGCATACTTTATTTTAAATTATCAAAGTTTACAAAAAAAAATTGAACTTTCATTGCTATTTCAACATCTAGAGTTTAAGAAAAAATATTTTTATAAGTAGAATTCTATCATCTAATTTCTTTTATTTTGTAAAGTTGCATATTGTATTTATCCCTGCGGGTTAGATATTTGAGGCTTAATAAAAAATTTCTATATTACTTGATAACAATATGTATACTTGCGTAGTATCCGATATTTAAATATTATAACTTTATTCTTATTTTCTTCATATTAAAGAATATACCTAGTTTTTGCTTTGGATCAAGTTTTTGGTTTTGTTGTAAAGAAATAACATTATTAAAGAAATTAAGCATATAACCACATTCATCACAATTAACATCTATATAGAAAGTCCAAATTAGGGGCCTTGGCGCTTAGGCGTTAGTTCACAAAATTTGATATTTCGTTTTAAGTAAAAATTCACTTTTAGCCTAAGTCAACCACCCTTAAATGGTCTTATAAATCTTTAATAAATATATTCTTCCCCTCCAACTCTCCTCTTTCTCATGATTCACCAATATTATCTAATTCAATTCAACACAATAAATACAAAATTTCACACAAACAAACACTTATATTAATTCACAAACAAATACAAACATTTGGAATACATAATTCTCAATCTAAAGAGTCTTATATGAGATAATTCCTAAACACAAATACTGCAAAAACTTAACAATAAAAACACATAAAACAAACTTAATACTAACAAACAAACATCTAACATAAACAAACACTAAACAAAGAACTTAATTCTACTCTCCTTCTAGTGGAACGAATCCTGACTTATCATTTCTCTCTCCTTGGGCATTTGAAATATAAATTTGATAGAACAGATGGTGGTGAAGAACTCTGGTTGAGTCTTCTTCAATCCATTTGTTTTTCAAATACATAGCCTTGTCCACTTCTTCAACAAAACTGCTATGGATAAATTGCATCTTATGTTGCCATTCAATATGCTCTAGATGTGCGTTAACTTCCATCACATTGCTTCAATTGAAGCTACAACAGCCTCAATTTTAGTGATTTTCTCTGTTATTCCTTCTATACACACGGCTAAAAAACCGTTGTATAACTCTTGCGCACTTTGACTAATGAACTTCTTCTTAATAGGTTCCTCTTTCTTCTTTAAATCACTCTCCCAAGATGACATCTTTCCAAGATCTCTCACACTTTACTTAGAATTTAGGGTTAAAATTGAAGTGGGGTGAGAATTCTCTTCATTCCCTTCCATTTTTAGGCTCTATACTAAGCCTAAAACTACTAGACACGTTCTTAGACCACTAACCCACATTTAAACCCACTAATCCACATTTAAAACTTCTAGAAGTGTAATTTAACATGTTTGGCAAACCGCCGTGCTTAAATGCTGAATGTTGGCGCTTAAGCGCCAGTGCTTAATTTAGCACAGGCCAGCTTAACATCCAAAATCTCATTCTAACATGTCCAAGTCATCTATTAAATCTTAGAATCATTACTAAATATTTATACATTCAAAATACTACCACAATTTTCTAAATCAAACACAATAACATAGCATTCAAAATAAACACACATAACTATGAGTTGCCTCCCAAAAAGCGCTTGGTTAGACATTGTCAGCCCAACGTAACCAGTGCTTATTCTGGTTGACCCAGCAACATAAGATCATCTAATTTAAGTTGATTCCTTATAAAATGTGGTTTCAGCTTGTGACCATTCTCAATCTTATGATCTTTGATATTCACAGCTCCATGTTGACATCACTTTTGGTTGAGGTCTAGTTCCTTCTTAGTAGCCTAGGGTCTAGCAATAGGACTTTCCTGTTGGCTATTCCTAGAGAACTAGGAAAGGAACCATCACCATTAGAAATTCTAAACCCTTATTTACTTAACTTGAAGTTCCACATATTGGTCCTAATCCTTAGCACTTAGTAGGTGTGGTCAATATAAGGGAGCTCAAGGATAATCCTCATATGATGGTCAAGCCTTAGGACTAACCCTGAGTGATTTAGTCTTGGTTAGGCTAGCTTATACACACTACACTTTCTCACACACACCAAACCCTAGGGCCCCTTGATTTACTCTCCTGACTCCTTTGGGAAAGCTCAAATGGGTGAACCCAAATTCCCAGCCCTTGGCTTAGAGGGTTAGGACAAGCATATTGAGCATCCAAAATGAGTCCTCATATGACTCCTAACATGGCTTCATGGCTTACTTGTTCATCCTTGCCTAAGATCACCAAATTTCTAAAATACCCCTATAAACCTATTTTTTTCCAAAATTCCCAAAATTGCTCAAACTACCCAAATTTGTCCAAAAGTAATATCAAATCATTCTCCACTACCTAAGTTGACCAAAATTCACAAAAGTTCCAAAATCCCCAAAATACCTCCAAAATTATCGAAATTACCAAAAATGCTCCTCATGACCCAAAATTCTTAAAAACATCAGAATCATCCCAAAATTTCCCAATTTTAACTTTAAACCATCACATTGACCCAATTTGACCCATTTTGATCAAAAGCCCCAAATTTCCCTCAAAGGCCCAATTTCCCCAGATTAGCCTCAATTTTGGCTCAGTTGACCCCGATCTTGCCCAATTTCAATTCTAAACCAAATATCAACATCCTTAATACCAATTGAATCTAATAGCAAGCTCAATTTGACCAAAGTTAAAAAGCCCCATTTTTTTGACCATGTCTTAATTCCCTAAATTGGCCTTCCAATTTAATTTAAAATCACTTGAGACCCTTTCAAAACTCTTCATGACATCTCTCTACACCAAATCTGACATTTAATTAACCAAAATTTTAGCCCTCATTCACCCCCAATTTTAAAAGCCCAAGCCCATCACATTTAATTCCAAAAGCCAAAGTCCTCCATCATCCATTTAATCAAAATCATTCCATAAGTTTTAAATTCATGATCAAGTCACTCCAAATCAAGCCTCATGACAAAATCCACAAAAATACCCCATAACTCCAAAAATCCCTTTTCATGCAAATTGGCCAAGCCAATGACAAGCTATGAAGCCATCCTCAAGCCATAGGTGAGCCATATGAGCCTTTGCCACCTCACCAAGTTATTAATGGCAAAAGGTGGAGCCACTTTCAAGCTTCCTTAAAAAAATTTTAACCCTTTTAATGACACACTTTAACCCATGTTTAGCCAAATCCTTCGGATAGGAACCTCTCCTCAATAATTAAGCTGCATTAAATGATCTCCTTTTCTACCCAAACCAACCTTGGTGGGTGAGCCCAACCCAAAGCCATGCTTTGACCCAAAAAAGGTTCACCCACATTGCTCTTTAATCCAAGACATTTACACCTGACCAACCCCAATTGACTTCACCAAAACCAAGTTCTGATCCCCTTAACCAAATTTTGACCTGACCCTAGCCGGCCAGCCACCTTGACTGTCGGAAAAAACCATGACCAAGAAGAAAAAAGGAAGTTAAGCTCAAAATTACACCCAACCAAGTTGGCTCACTCCAATTAGATTTTTGCCCCTTTATTCCATACACCTAAGCAACCAGAGCCACCCACTGGTTAGCCCAATTGCAGCCTCCAAGCCCCTTTATTTAAATGTCACTCCTCCACGACCAAAGGAGAGACCAACCAAAACCTTAACAAAACTCTGTCAAAATTTCACTAGAGCTCCCTTAAGACTTTTTAAGAACAATCCTATCATCCTTAGCCACCCAAGTTCATTGCCTGAGTTCAATTTTGGAGCTCAAAATCAGGTTGAAATCAGGACATACTTCACCACACATCCACAGTGCACCAAAGTAAAATTAAATGCACTCAAACCATCCCCTAAGCGAGAGAAGAAGATCCCCCATAAAAGCTCCATCACCAGAATTGATTTTGTTTTATACAGCTTTAAATGTCAATAATTTGTGATGATTTGAACTCTGGTCTTCATTTACTTTTTGATCTGGCTAATTGAAATGTTAAAATGTGTTGAGAAACATATGTTTTGAAAGGGCTATAATTTTTACAATCTGAGGAGAATCACATTTGATTCCATGAGAGGATGTAATTCATGGGGTTGAGTGCAAATAAATAGAAAAATATACTTTGTTGGATGCAAAATTGGAGATTTTAAGGTGACAGATTAAAATCCTCAATTTAGTCCAGTTGATTGGAAACTAATGTGAGATTGTTAGCCCTCTTGTAAGGGAGTAGTGAGAGCTCTGGAGTGGCAGCTGGTATCCTCCTAGCCTAACCATAGAATTAGGGATCAAACTCTAGATTAGTCCATGTTTTTTATGCACTCGGAAGATGGTAAAGGATAAGATTGCTTCTATTTAACACAACAATTTTATTTATTTTCAATTGATTTTAGTTTCTTCACAATCCATATATTCATTATAAAGGGGAATAATGCTTTCTTAAAAGTTGAATTCTTCATCACGAAAACTTTTTTTAGTTTTCATAGATTTTACTTTTGAATGTTTAGCAATTAGTTCAATTAATTTAGTTTTTTAACTACATTTTATTCAGCATTCACTCATTTACTTTATATTCAAATTTAGTACTTCACTTTTGTAGTTTAAAATTGTCTTAAGAATTTTCTTATAAGCACCTCCCTGTGGGATCGAAATCTAGGATTCCATTAGAGTCTTTTATTACTTGAGTGATACATATACTTGTGTTATTTTTAAAGGGATTTGGAAGTTTAAAGATTGTTCAAAGATAAAACTATTCTCACTAAAGTTATTTTTGTTGTGATTAATTGCATATTTACTTTGAAATATTGAAAAATATTTACAAAATTATCACACTAAATCCACCCTGCATCAAGTTTTTGGCACTATTGTCGGGGAAGTAATGGAAAGTTATAGTAAGTTTTTTTTATAATTTAAAATATTTTTATTTTAAACTAAAAAAAGGGTGTTTGTAGTTTAGCTCGAATATTTTAATAGTTTAGTGTTTGCTTATTTTAATTATTTGTTTTGTTTGTTTAAGTGTAGTGTAAGATCTGTAGATTTAGCACCTTACGATTCTAAGTTAGAAAGAACTATTAGAAAAAGTAGAAAATAATAAAAAGAGAGCAAATTTTAGCAAAATGGCTTGCAATTTAAGTAATGTTGGAAATGAAAATGAACATCACCAGAGACCTTCAATAGATTATGCTAATCGTACAGTAGATGAAATTCATTTGAGTACACAAAAGTCTGCTGTAGCGGCCAATTCATTTGAGCTTAAACTTGCTATTATCCAAATGGTAAAAAATAATCAGTTTGAGGGAACACCAGTTGAAGATCCTAACTTACACCTTGCTAGTTTTTTAGAATTATGTGCTAATTTTAAATATGATGGAGTGTCGAATAATGTCGTCAGACTTAGAATTTTTCTTTTTTCATTAAGGGATAAAGCTAAGATGTGGTTAAACTCATTAGCACCTGGATCTATCAGAACTTAGAGAGACTTATCACAAAAATTTTTATCTAAATAATTCCCAACTTAAAAATTGTTAAGCTTAGAAACGATATTATAACTTTTTGTCACTTTAAAGGGGAATCAATTTATGAAGCCTAGGAAAGATTTAAAGATCTCCTTACAAAGTGTCCACACTATGCATTACCAGATTGATTAGTAATTCAAACTTTTTATAATGAATTGGTTGGATCTCTTAGATTAATAATTGACGTTGCTGCTGATGGATCATTAATGTTAAAACCATTCGATAAAGCATATTCTTTAATTGAAGAGATGTCTACTAATAATTTTCAATGGCCCTCTGAAAGGGTAAATCCAAAAAGTGTAGCTAGTATTCATGATTCTAATGCACTATCTATGTTAGTTGCTCAAATAGTTGCTATATCAAAGAAGATAGATCAATTTGAAAGGAATTATTCTCAAACATCACCTGTGCTTGAGGAAAACTCATTGGGACAAATGTAAGAATCTCAATCTTCTTACGAGAGCTTAAATGCAATAAATAATCGGTCTTACAATCCTTATGCCAACTATTATAACATTGGTTGGAAGAATCATCCAAAATTTAGTTGGAGTAACAATAACTCTAACGTTAGAAGTCCACAATGGGAAAACAACGCTATGAACCCGTTGGGAAACTCAAAAAATTAAGGAAATACAACTTATAAACCATATTACCCTCAGGTTTTAATAATTTGCAGAGTAAAGAGAAAAAGTTGATATTGGAAAAACTTATATTGCAAATGGGAAGCCAATTACAAAGTCAAGGAACTGCAATTAGAAACATGGAAAATCAATTGGGATGAATTGCTACTGCACTTAGCAATAGTCCTCCAGAAATATTGCCTATTAATGTTGAAGTAAATCCTAAAGATCAAAACAAAGAGCAAATTAAGGCTATTCAACTGAGAAGTAGAAAAGAATTGGAAACCAGAGTTCAAAAAGAAGTGGAAGTTGAAGTTGAAAAGTTGAGGTGGAAAAAGAAAAATCTGGTGAAGATTTTCATTTTGAGTCAGAATACCAAGTTATGTTAAAGCCTTGGAATAAATGCCAAGCTATGTGAAGTTCATGAAGGATTTACTTAATAAGAGAAGAAAGTTTGTAGATAATGAGTTTGTTGCACTCAGTTAAGAGTTTAGCGCTATAATTGAGAAAAAGATTCCAGATAAACTCAAAGATCTTGGTAGTTTTACTATTCCTTGTGCTATTGGCAAAAGATTTTTTGGAAAAGCTTTATGTTATTTAGGATCCAGTATTAATTTTTTGCCTTTACCAATTTTCAGAAGGTTGGGTATAGGAGATATTTCACCTACAACTATAACTCTTCAGTTTGTTGATCGTTCAATTACATATTCTAAAGGAGTTATAGAAGATGTTTTGGTAAAAGTTGATAGATTTATCTTTTCTATGAATTTTATTGTATTAGATATGGAGGAAGATAAAGAAATTCCTATAATTTTAGGAAGATCATTTGCTGTCACTGGAAGAGCTTTGATAGATGTGTAGAAATGAGAACTAACTATGAGAGTTAGTGATCAAGAGGTTACACTTAATATTGCAAAATCAATGAGATACCCTGTAAACGAGCAAGAGATTGGATGCTTCAGAATGGATATCAACGAATATTAAGCTATAAATATTTCAAGAAGACATTCAAAAAGAAATTTAAAAAAGAATATGTGGAATATGAGGATGAGGATAGAATTCAAGATGAATCTACGAAAGTGAGTAATGAAGATTTAGATTATGAGCAGGAAAAAATTGAAATGTTAGATCCTACTGAAAGTAACAAGGATTTGATTTCATCTATTGAGAAACCTTCTGAAGTAGAACTGAAAACACTTCCAACACATTTAAAGTATGCATTCTTAGGAGATTGATCTACATTACCTGTTATATAATCCTCAGAATTAACTGATATGCAAGAACAACAGTTGTTGGAAACTTTGAGAAGATATAAGAAAGCCTTTGGATGGACATTAGCTCATATTAAAGGAATCAACCCTTAACTTTGTTACATAGAATTTTATTGGAAAAACAACATTAACCAAGAGCTGATACTCAAAGGAGATTGAATCCTATGATGAAAGAAGTTGTCGAGAAAGAGATTTTTAAATGATTAGATGCTGAAATAATATATCCTACTTCAGACAATGCATGAGTGAGTCCCATTCACTGTGTTCCAACGAAAGGATGAGTGACTGTAGTGACAAATGAGAATAATGAATTAATACAAAAATAATAAGTTACTGGATGACGGATCTACATTATTAAAGGAAATTAAATTCTCCCACCAGGAAGGATCATTTTTATTTACCCTTTTTGGACCAGATGTTGCATAGTCTGGCCAGACACAAATATTTTTGTTTTCTAGTTGGATATACTGTTATCATCAAATACCTATTGCTCTAGAGGATCAAGAAAAAAACAACATTTACTAATCCTTATAGAACTTTTGCTTTTCGACGAATGCCCCTATGGATTATGTAATGCACCTGCAACATATCAAAGATGTATGATGTCAATTTTCAGTAATTTAATTGGAAAAGGGATAGAGGTCTTTATGGATGATTTTTTTTGTATTTGGAATTTCATTTGAAATATGTCTAAATCATTTAAATAAAGTTCTATAATGTTAAAAGTATAATCTCGTATTAAACTGGGAAAAATGTTAATTTATTGTTGCAAAAGGAATTGTGCTTGGGCATAAAATTTCATAAAATGTCATGGAAGTAGATCCTACAAAAATTCAGGTTATATCAAACCTACCTCCACCTACTTTTTAAGAGGAGTTTGGAGCTTTTTAGGACAAGCTGGATTTTACATGTGATATATTAAAGATTTTTCAAAAATTACATAGCCTTTATGCCAACTTCTCGAAATAGATACAAAATTTGACTTTAACCAAGATTGCCTTAAACCTTTTGAAACTTTAAAGGAAAAATTGATCACTACTCGTATAGTTATTTCACTTGATTTGGAGAAACCTTTTGAAGTAATGTGTGATGCAAATGATTATGCAATAGGAGCTATGTTAGGGCAGAGATAAGATAAGATTTTTAGAGTCATATACTATCCTTGTAAGACTCATAATGATGTTCAAATTAATTACACCACTACTGAAAGAGAGTTATTAGTTATTGTTTATGCTTTTGATAAGTTTAGGTCATATTTAATTGGAGCTAAATGTGTTGTGTATATTGATCACTCGGCTATTAAATATTTAATGCAAAAAAAAGATGCTAAATGAAGATAAATTAGATGGGTACTTCTGATGCAAGAGTTTGATTTTGTAATAGTCGATAGAAAAGAGTTGATAATCAAATTGCTTATCATCTATCTAGGTTAGAACAACAAGAAACACTTGATTTATAAAAAAAGTTAATGAAACTTTTCCTGTTGAACAACTTTATACTGTAAATAAATGGGAAATACATTGATATGCTGATATTGTCAATTATATTGTAAGTGGTATGTTACCATGTGGAATGACAAAACAACAAGAAAAGTAACTCATTCACGATACAAAGTCTTATTTTCAGGATGACCCATATTTGTATAAACAATGCAAAGATTTAGTGATGAGACGATGTGTGCCTTATAAGAAAAGTCAAGAAATTATCCAAAAATGTCATGATTCTGAATTTGGATGTCATTTCGGGAATGATATGACTGTTCATAAAATTTGGNAAATTTTTATTTGGAAATTGAAATTTTGATGCATGGGGATTGGATTTTATGAGACCATTTATACCTTCATTTGAAAATGTGTATATATTAATTGTAGTGGATTATGTTTCAAAATGGATTGAAACAATTGCTTTACCACAATTTCATCCTTGGAGTGTTTTAAGATTTTTAATTAAAAATATTTTTGCAAGATATATAGTGTTACGAGTAATCATTACTGTTGGAGGATCTCATTTTAGGAATGCAACAATTGTAAGATTGGTGAAAAAAATATAATATAATGCATAAAATTGCAACTGCTTATCATCCCCAGACTAGTGATTTGACAGAAGTAAATTAAAAAAATTTTGGAAAAAAGTGTAAATTCTAATAAATTGGATTGGTTTGTTAGATTATAAAATACATTATGGGCCTACAAGACTACTTATAAGACACTTATAGGAATGTCCCCGTGTAGATTAATTTTTGGAAAGACTTATCACTTACTAGTAGAATTGGAGCATAAAGCTTATTGGGCTATTAAAAAATTCAATTTTAATTTGGAAGATGCTAGTGAGAGAAAATTATTGCAATTGAATGTGCTTTAAGAAATTAAGAATGAGTCTTACAATAATGCCAGAATTTATAAAGAAAGAATGAAAGAATAACATGATTGGAAGATAATAAAAAAAGAATTTAAGCTTTGATAAGAAGTTTTATTACACAATACAAGATTGAAATTATTTCTTGGAAAATTAAAGTTTAGATGGAAAGGGTCATTCATAATTGTAAAAATGGAGTGGTTAATATCGAAGATCCCAAGTTCGAAAGGATATTTAAAGTGAATTGACACAGATTGAAACCATATTTTGATGGTCATAAACCATTTTTTAAAGATATTGTAATGTTGGGTCACCAAGAATAAAAACTAGGAATATTGGGCTGATGACATTAAACCATGCACTTTGTGGGAGGCAACCCATATTTATCGTTGTTTATTTTGTTTATATCTTTTTGATTGAAATATATAAAATATATTTATAGATTTCGTGTAATTGAGAAATTTATACATTAAGAAAATATGTAGAAAAATCTTCATTTACTTAATTTTTTTCAAGATCTTTTAAATCCTTTCTTTTCTTTATTTTTCAAGTGAGGATTACTATATCTGAATAGCCTTTAATAATTTTGAACTTCACTATCCTCTTCTTAAAGTCAACACTTTTTACCTTTCTTCACTTTATAAATTCATATTAGTTTATGATTTTTCATAAGGTTTCATTCTATTCTTCTTACATAAAACTCTAAAATTCTTAATATTTCAAAAATACAATTTTATTTACTTAAAACCCTAAACATAGTCTTATCTTATCGTACCGAACATCTTTAACTTAAAAATTGACCTTCATTATTAAAAACTTTTACCTAAATTTACCATAATATTCATAAACCTATGTAAAGTCATTTAAAGTTAAATCTTAATATCCTAGGTCATGTTAAATTAATTTTAAAAATATATTTAAGTGAGAATAAATAAATTTTAGTTTAATTCTTTTTTAAAAAATAAATTTTTATTTCTCCCAAACTTAAATTTTGAAGTAATTTAAAAATGTAATAGTACAAAATTTAGTTGGTGAAAGAAAATAGTAAATGCATAAAAATAAAAACTAACATGTAGAGGATTTCTGAGTATAAAATTGAGCTCTGACTTTAAATTAAATCACAGAAAATTGGATTTAATTTTCATATTTTTTATGTTTAACTGGATTTAAGTTAATTCATGAATAAAATTTTATTAATAGTACACTGCCAACCAAGATTTATGTATGGGTTTAGCATAAATCCAACCAAATGTCTTAAATTGGTTAGAAAAATTTGGCATTGTGTTAAATCCAATTTTTGTTTATTCTCTTTGTTATGTGAAATAAATATGGATTTAATAAATCTAATTATTAGTTGGATTTAATCAATTTTGTTTAGGAAAAATACTTCATAGAGATTTATGTCAAACAAATGAAATAAATTTAATTAAATTTAAGTTTAATCAAACTAAATATTAGTTCAGATTTAATAAAATTTAAATTTGATAAATTCGAATATCTCAGATATTGAACTTATATCGTAATTGCAAGTGAACGCTCCCTAATTTATTAGAACACCGCACATAGCTTATCGACAGATTATTTTTAATCAGTTTATCAACAGATTATTTAATAAGCTACAGCTTCCCCAAAAAAATCCTAAGGGCCCGTTTGGGGTAGATTATTTTGGTGCGGTGGAGTTTTTAAAATACCATTGTGGTGTTTGGATAGGACGTTCTGCTCCGCGTTACCAAAAGGACGAAAAGCGCATATATTATTTCCTTCTACAGATTGCACACGGGGCTCCCTGTGCATTCGACATTCGTGGCTGTTGTTTAGGGCTCGAATTCCTCCCGTGCCCCTGCGAGATCTCTCTCGCGCTCTCCCTTGCCATCTCCTTTCTCGATCTTCTCCTTCGTAAACATTGATTCTTCTAGTGAGATATATGTGCCGCTATGCTTTCTGGTTGGTTTTATGGCTCGATCTTCTCTGGTTGGTTTTATGTGGCTCAATTCGATTGTCTTAACATTTTTTGCAAGATTTAGTTTTCTTGAGAATGCCTTTGTTGGATTATTTGAGAATGCATTGATGAAAATGGATCTGAGGGGTTTTCTGTGATTTTGTTTTTTGGTAACATCGCAAGAATGACAGATGAGCAAATCCCTTGAATGCATTGGAGCTGTGTTCCACTGCACCTGTTATATTGTTCTTCTTGTCCCTGTTCCTGTATGAAAACTTTAGTTTGAAATGTGGGAAATCAGCTGATTTAAAATGTTGGAATGTGCTTATATGCGTTAGGATGTCATTTGAAGAATTTTTTTATTCCTATTCATGTGTTAAAACTTTATGTTTGGATATTTTGGAGTTGAAAAATTACTCAAGAGTGTTTGGAATGCTTACGGTTTATTTCTGATTGCAACGGATGGAAAATTTTGAATTCCTCTTATGTGTAGAGAAGAAACGTTCCTATTCTTGATTGCAACTGATCACTGTTAGCAGAATATTATGAATTCATTGTGGAATTTATTTGAAATGCATTTACATACATTCCACTCTTTAGTTAGATGATATATCATGGGGCATTTGTTTGAATGTTTCTCATTTATGGGGTTTAGGGGCATTTATTTGAATGTGCAAATACTGATCCACTCTTTAGTTAGATGATATATCGTTGTTGATGGGGTTTAGGGGCTTCCTTTGATGCTGAGGGTAGAGAGGAGATACAATGCTTATATATTGTATTGGTTTTTAGAGATTCGGTTATTATATATTTAGGCATTTTCTATGAGAGGAGATATAATGCTTATATGAGAAGGTTTATGTCTTTAGAGATATTTCAGTATTTTCTAATATTTTAGATAAAGAGGGACAGTGCTTATATTTTAGAGCTTTTTTGGCAGCTGCTTCCGGTGGAATTGGGTTCCACGACATATATGAGAAGATTTATATTAAATTTGATGTTTATTGCTTTATTTTCACACCTTTTGTATCAAATATAAGATGTGTATCGAGAACCATTGCTATGTATATGAAAGATGTTTATAGCTTTATTGTTAGACATGTAATTTAGTCGTAGTGTTCTCCATTGAGAAGCATAGCTATGTAACCTTACACAATTTCATAATAAAACATATTCGATGTCTTACTGTGGATGTAGGTCTTTGACCGAACCACATAATTCCTTTGTGTTATTATTTTTTATTTTTCTGTTGTGAGCAAATTTCAACACTGTTGTTCATTCATTTGGAGATTTAACTGTTACTTCAGTTGGATCTGTTGTGGATGTATGCTCATTTTGTGGATGTAGTTTTACTTTTTTAAAGATGTCTATGTGTTTCTCTCTTGTTGGTGCATTTGGATAATTTTTCTATGAATTTTTAGTTACAAAATGAATTTCCTTACACAATATGCAATTCTTCATATAGTTCCACAATGTCTAAGACAAGTGAAGGTGGTCCCTCAGTGATATGGGATAAGAAAGTTACAAATATTTTCTGCAACATTTGCATCACCGAGATTGAGATCGGGAATAGGTCAACCACCTATTTCAACAAGGAAGGTTGGCAGAATATATCTAAAAGGTTTAAAGAATTGACTGGAAGGGATTATGACAGGCTGAAGTTTAAAAATAAATGAGCAATTGAAGAAGTAGAAATTTTGGAAGGAGCTGAAATGTGGATCCACGGGATTGGGCTGACATCCAATCAAACGGACAATTGATGCTCCAGATGAATGGCGGGCCGAGAAATTAGAGGTAAAATTGACATTTTTTGTTAATTACAAATATTTTCATTTTAAACAATTATCCCACTAAACTCCCCTCCTCATTGTAATATTATAGGCAATGCCAACAATAAAATAATACAAGCAGAGCATAATTGACCCGGATCTTGAAGAGAAACTTGACATAATGTTCAAGGGGGTTATGGCAACGGGAAAACATGCATTTAGCCCTTGTAAGATGGGGTTTGCAGGAATATCTGATGATATTCCACCAGAGCCGGTGGCAGTTGAAGAAGAAATACACAGTGTTAACCAGAGGGAGATGACAGAATCTAGCTCACAAATGAAGAGGTCCAGGCTAGGAAGAAGAAATAAAGAAAATGATACTTTCGTGAAAACTTCATTTGATAGGCTCATAAATGCTTTTGGAGCACCATTGCCTGCTCCACAACCTGACAACACTATCTTTGATTGTCTTCATGCTTTGAAAACCATCCCTGAAGTTGTAGCGGCTAAGCACTTTCATGCAATATGTATGAAAAAACTTGAGGATCCAACACATAGACACATATTTATGGAAATGGAACCATAGTTGCGAGTCGAATATTTACGTGTTATTGTAAATGATTGAGTTTTATGTGTTTTCAAGAAATGTATTATGTACTCTTCAAAGTTTGAACTCATCTATTATTTGGAGTTGTGTTTCTTTTTTAAAATGTACTTTTACTTGATTCCTGAATGCATATTAGTAGAGCTATACATTTTTTTTCTTACTAGCTGAGAGTTCTCATTATTTATTTCTCGTTTGATGTATTGATTAATCATTGATGAAATAATCAAGATCTTTCTTCCTTTAAGATGGATCCAGAACATGAACATCGTAAGAGAATGGCATGGGCTGTAGTTATTGTCATATTACTGTTGGAGTATTACTGATCAAGCAGTGTTCCTATACCCCGAATGACCTTCAGCTTTGTTGGGGATAAATGGGTTGGTGAAATGCTTTCTGGACATCCTATTAGGTTCAGTAGCATATTTCGAATGACAGTACAAATCTTTATGGATCTCTTGCTTGATTTATCCCTCAATCACAGACACTAAGGTTCTTCGAGAATGACTAGAAGGGAGGTATTGGCTATAACATTATATATTTCGTCACATAAAGAATCAATTAGGGGTGCTATGATGAGATTTCAGCATTCATCGGAGACAATAAGTCATTATTTTTCCAAAGGCATACAAACATTTGTTAGCTTAGCCGCTAAAATCATCAGGCCAGAAGATCCATCATTTGCTAGTACTCCAGGACAAATTGCAGTTGGTCCTCATTACATGCCTTAATTTAAGGTAACCTTTCTTTTATTTACTTTCATAACAACATATAAATATTTTCTAACCTTGTAAAATAGAAATGCATATGTGCAATTGATGGTACTCACGTTGATACCTGAATACTCAGTCAGGACAAGGTGGCTTACATTGGTTGAAGTGGTTCGACTACTCAAAATTTCAGGGCGGTATGTGACATCAACATGTGTTTCACATATGTTATAGTGGGTTGGGAAGGGAGTGCACATGATAGTCAAATTTTCACCTATGCTACGAGGAATAGATCTCAACGTTTTCCTCATCCGCCTTCAGGTATGTTTTGATTTATATAATTCCAAGTTATAGGTATTTATTGCAAATAACAATATCTTCCATAACATGAAAATACTATTTACTTGATGTTGGATACCTTATGTAGAGGGCCTATCTGAAGCCATATCCATACACTATGTATCATATTCCTGATTTTGAGCGAGCAAGTGACACTATTCGTGGTACGAAAGAAATGTTTAACAAACGTCACTCCTTTTTACGTGGGGTAATAGAAAGAATGTTTAGGGTTTGGAAGAAGAAATGGGTCATTCTATGTGATATGTTGTCATATCCATTTTAGAAGCAGGTGCATATTGTGTTGGCAACAATGACACTTCATAACTTCATACGACGACACCCTTCACGTTCAGATACGAACTTTAGTATGGCTGGTAACAAAGAGCTGACTGTCTATGAAGAACCATCAGAAATCATGATCGGGCCTTCAGTTCCTGAGGATGAAAATGAATTTAATGAATTTGAAGTTCATGACGCGGAGGGTGTGCCTGAGATGGCTGCTCTAAGGGATTTTATAACAGATGTTATATATGACAGCTAATCCAACAAGTCTTTCTTTTCTTTGTATATATGTTGATCAATTTTTATGTTTTTTTTTATAAGTTCTGAAATTCGTTTTTTTTGTTCTTTTTGCAGTTATGCAAACATGACTTCTAGGATATCAATTACAGACATATGTATTTTGCGTTATTGTGGACTACCATTTCTGTTGCTCACGTCGCGTCAGTCTCATAGCTTTGGCAGGCAATTCTACGGTTGTGTCAAGGGTGTTTTAGCTCGTTGCAGCTACTTCCGGTGGGCTCACAGTCCCACATATTACATTGCCAGCAGTTATGGGAATCCAATGTTTTCCCATGTTGATAAAGCAGCTGAGGACAGACTAGCCAGAGTTTAAAATTAAATATTTTAATATTTCTCATTGTAGTTGTATTTGTGTTTATCATTTTTTTATTTCTTCTAGTACTCACGAGAGTATGAGAACTGTATGTCATCTTTTGGAACTGATTTGTGATGATTGTATGATTCTGCACTATATGCTTATGTATTACCAATAAACAATTCTAGATAAGCTGTCTCAAATAGTTTTACCAGATAGTGGTAGGAATGTCATTTATACAACCATAACCACTAATAAACTCTTCTGAATAAGCCTCCATAAACAACAATTAAGATTATTCTGATAATCTGCAGATTATCAGATTATCAGAATAATATGTTTATCAGCGGATTATAAATAATCAACAGCTGCCCCAAACAGACCCCAACTTATTGAATAATCTGCTGATAAGCTGATTAAAAATAATCTGTCGATAAGCTAAGTGTGGTGGCTACTACAAATTTTTATTTTTTTGGAAAGTTAGACTGCAACCAGAAAGCTACCACCACACCTAAACAAGTGCTGTGTGAAAACGCTGCTTTTAGCGTTTTGAAAACACATAAATTGCTAAAACATAATTTACCCAAACAAAATAGGTGAATTTTCAAAACGACACTGCACCAAATAAGCTGCCTCAAATGGATCCTAAATATACTAAATAACTTTTAAAGTTTTTTGAAAAGGCCGCATTAAGCTGCCTCAAACGGATCCTAAATCTACTAAATAACTTTTAAGGTTTTTTAAAAAGGTCGTGTTACACTTTTGATAGTGTCGTGGGTCGAACTCACGAGAGCTTTTTGGGTCAGAAGACCTGACGGTCTGCATGGTATGCTGACGAATAAAATTTTACCGCGTGAAAAATGTGGGGCACGCTTGTCCACGTAATTTAAAAAAAAAAGAAAAAAATTCGCTGAGGCCGACCCAGCCCGATGTACGAGCCCGCGTCTATTTGAGTATCGCACATTTTAGAATGTCGAGGAAGACGATTCAAAAATACTCTCCGGTGGTTTTTCTTCTACGTTTTCGCCGCTCGCTCTGCTAGGGTTTCACATTTCCCTCGTTCTCTAGCTTGGAAGCCGTGAGATGATGGCGTTTGATGATCTGGAGTATGCGCAGGCCAAAGAGAGCTCAAGAACAGTATCAGAAGAGACTGAGAAGACAGAGGTTGAGCAGCCAATGAAATCAAAGAAGTAGAGGAAGAAGAAGGAGGCGAAGAGGATGAAGGAGGGCATTGAAGAGGAAAACTTGTTCTGGTAATTGTCATTGTTTTATTCTCAAGTTATTTTTAGGTTATTAGTTTGATTATTATTGGGTTATTCTTGAGGTACTCCGAAATGTAGTACTTATTGGCATCTATTCCATGTTATTCATGTGTTATTTTTAAATTATTCGTAGGTTATTTATAAGTTAGGCGTATCTTATTCGTTGCTTAAACCTGGGTTATTTTTAGGTTATTTTTCATGTTATTTGTAGGTTATTAGTTTGATTATTATTGAGTTATTCTTGAGGTACTTCGAAATGTAGTACTTATTGGCATCTATTTCATGTTATTCATGTGTTATTTTTAAATTATTCGTATGTTATTTATAAGTTAGTGTCGGCACTATTTTTGGCGTGGGGTTTGCCCGTAAGAAGCTATCGGTCATCAGAATTGAAATCCTGTTGCCCGCTTCGGAAGTACGTTTAAAAATTTTAATTTTGAAAAAGATAAAGTCAAACTGACCTCATAAATTTCATAGTTTAGATGAGAGAGTTTCTTCGGAAGGACGTTAAAAAAAAAGGGTTTTGAAAAAAATGAAGTCAAACTGACTCCATAATTTTCATAGTTTAGATGAAAGAGCGCCTTTCTCAATTTTGTATCTATCTCGAAGGATAAACACAAGAATTGAGGGTGAGGCTCGATCAAATAAACTGAAGAATTGAGGGTGAGGCTCGATCAAATAAACTAAAGAAAGTTATGACATCCGTTTTGGTCTGTGAGGGTGAGGCTCGATCAAATAAACTAAAGAAAGTTATGACATCCGTTTGGTCTGTGAAACAATTGGGTGAGGCTCGATCAAATAAACTAAAGAAAGTTATGACATCCGTTTGGTCTGCGAAACCAAAAGATGAAAGAGCACTTTATCTCAAATCATGTATCTATCCCAAAGGATGAACACAAGAATTGAGATTGAGGCTCGAAATAAAAAATCCTGTATCTATCCCAAAGGATGAACACAAGAATTGAGGATGAGGTTCGATCAAATAAACTGAAAAAAAAATTATGACATCCGTTTGGTCTGCGGGAGAGATGAAAGAGCACTTTATCTCAAATCATGTATCTATCCCAAAGGATGAACACAAGAATTGAGGGTGAGGCTTGATCAAATAAACTAGAGAAAGTTATGACATAGGATGAACACAAGAATTGAGGGTGAGGCTCGATCAAATAAACTAGAGAAAATTATGACATCAGAATGAACACAAGAATTGAGGGTGAGGCTCGATCAAATAAACTAAAGAAAGTTATGACATCCGTTTTAAAACAAGAATTGAGAGTGAGGCTCGATCAAATAAACTAAAGAAAGTTATGACATCCGTTTGGTCCCAAGAATTGAGGGTGAGGCTCGATCAAATAAACTAAAGAAAGTTATGACATCCGTTTTGGTCTGTGAGGGTGAGGCTCGATCAAATAAACTAAAGAAAGTTATGACATCCGTTTGGTCTGTGAAACAATTGTATTGGTCGACAAATTCCCCTATTTAATATAAGGAATTAAATAGGGTTTATATTATGCTGGATTCGGCAAAAGCTTCCTATAAGGGCAAGCCCCTATAGTTAATTACATCTTAGATAACAGAAGTTACTTAAGAATACTCCCAATAAAATCAAGAAAAATTACCTTCAAAGAGTTCAAATGGTAAGAATATTTTAAAGATATTGTGGATATTTCAAAGATATTGGATGAAGAAATATGAAAGGGATTGGTTCAAATTTGGAACATTTCATGGAGAAATATAAAAGGGATTGGTTCAAATTTGGAACATTTTTGTTTTGGAGTTCAAAGGAGGAGATACTAGAAGATGTCACAGATTCGAAGGAAAACTTCGATGACTTCCAAGCTATCCTATTATTTGGTTTCAATTTAGGAGAAATTATTAAGATATCCTGCAATTTTTATTAGGATTTACATTTGTGTGAAGCAATCAGCACAAATAACCTTGAAGGTGTGAGGATTTAAGTCATGACAAATGACTACCNGAGCTATGGTAGAGGCTCTGTGGAAGGGGGATTTGATGGGGCTTTTGCTTTTTTCACTCTTGTGAT
>JXCR01145228.1:118782-131504 GCA_002079205.1 Phalaenopsis hybrid cultivar | reverse complement strand
GATTTTGTCCTGGTTTCGGGCAAGAGTTTGAGCTCAAAATTGGCTCTCTGTGGTGGAATTGAGAGGGGGAAATGGATTGAGATGTGCTAAGGGTCCCTCTTTATCTCTTTAAAATNACATAAGAATTGAAGGGTATTTAAGTAAAACATTCTAAATAATATAAAAATAAGAAAACCAATAGCTATATTTTTCCTTTTTTTTTTTGGTAGCTTAGGCATTTAAGTAAATTTATAAATCAAATGTATTTGGTTAAAAAATATTAAATTTCTATGTTATAATATATAATGAAATGATTATAATATTGAAAATATATGATTATACAATAGTTAGAGATTATATATTTTTTTATTTTTTTATTACAATTTAGATTAAAAATTAAAAGAAAAGTAAAATGGTCATTTTTTAAAAAATTGTTTATTTATAGCCCATAAAAAAAAAAATCTACTTTGCCACCTGCCCTTAGAATATGGGGCTCGCTCCGACACTCCACTTGGCCTTGCTCGCATCTCAAGCATACCTGCTTAGGACTCGCTCTCCCAGGCGTCGCTCTAACACTTCGCTCAATCTCTCACGTTGAATTCCTTTTGTTGCTATTAAACTTATAATGATTTATTTTTGGTTGTTTTTTTACCTATAAACAACTTTTTTGTTGATTACATATGACATTGATATAGCAAATTTTTGTTTTTTTTTTAAATTCTATAGAGTTTATTGAGTAATTTCAAGAAAGGGGCTAAAATATACATTTCACTGTCTAAATAGTGAAGTGTACAACAACAAAGCCTTAATCCCACTACGTGGGGTCGGCTATATGAATCTTTTTTCTGCAGAACAACAACAAAGCCTTAATCCCACTACGTGGGGTCGGCCACATGAATCCTTTTTCTCCATGCAACAACAACAAAGCCTTACTCCCACTACGTAGGGTCGGCTACATGAATCCTTTTTCTCCATTGAACAACAAAGCCTTAATCCCTCTACGTGGGGCCGGCCACATGAATCCTTTTTCTCTATTGCGTCTTTGAACAAAAACAACAACAACAAAGCCTTAATCCCACTAATGGGGTTGGCTACATGAATCATTTTTCTCCATTGAGTCAACAACAACAAAGCCTTAATCCCACTGTGTGGGGTCGGCTACATGAATCCTTTTTCTCCATTGTGTCCTATTTAGGTCATATTTTCATTTAGTTCTAATAAATTAAGATCATTTTTTATACAATAAGCCCAAGTCTTTCTAGATCTACCTCTGTCTTTCTTAACATAAGTTGAATCTAAAACATCTACTCTCCTAATCGAATTATCAGATGGTCGACGTTTAATTTAACTAAATCATCTAAGACGATTCTATCTAAATTTGTTTGTCACTGGAGTTACACCAACCATACCACAGAGATATTCATTTCGCATTTTGTTTCTAAGTGTAAAGCCATTCATCCACCTAATCATTCTCATCATGGCAACACTTAACTTAGTATTATGCTTCTCTTTTAGAGGCCAACATTCAACTCCATAAAGCATTGTAGGTTTCACCACCATCTTATAAAATTTTCCTTTCAGTCTAAGTGGAACTTTTCTATCACACAAAAGGCCCGAAGCATTCCTCTACATCAACCAACCAACTTGAATTCTACTATTAACATCCCCATCTAGATCACCATCGCTTTGAACAAAAGACCCGAGATATTTAAATCGTTCACGACTTTTAATAATTTGATGATTCAAAGTTACACTTTTATCACTAGAGCTACTACTACTAAAATTACATTCCATGTATTTAATTTTATTTCTACTCAAATGGAGGCCTTTAGACTCCAATGTAGACCTCAATAATTCAAGTTTTTTCTGAGCTTTTTCTCTCGTCTTATTCACGAGAAGGATATCATCAGCAAAAAAACATGCACTAAGGTACATCCTTCTGTAAATGCCCAGTAAGACCATCCATAACTAAATGAAAAAGATATGAGGTTAAAGTTGATCTTGATGTAATCCAACAAAAATAGGAAAATAATTGGTCAATCCTCCTTCAGTTCGAACACAAGTGACAACCCTAGTATACATAACTTTAATGACTTGAATATAAGTCATATCAACAACTTTCTTCTAAAAAACTCTCTAAAGGATTTCTTTTAGAACCTTATCATAAGCTTTTTCTAAATCAATAAAATTTAAATGTATATCCTCCTTGTTATCTCTGAACTTCTCTATTAAACCTCTTAATCAATAAAAATATAAATAGTGAAGTGTGATAGACATTAAAATTATTAAAGTAAAAAATTTGAGCCCATGTTCCTGCTCCTGGACTACGATCGAAGTAATGGCTTTGGGTCCAAACCTTAAATGCAAGGAAAGCTCTTCATTTGGTTTGAGGATTTAGAGAAGCGGTGAAGTTGCCAAAGATTTCTTCAATTTTTTTTTGAATTCTTGCTCACATTATTCCGACCAAACAAATTTCTTCTCTTTCCTTAGAGTTTTGAAAAATGTTACATATTAGTTGTCAATTTTGGAAATGAACTAACTACGACCCACGAACCGACCGACAAACTACAATACTTCTTTGGTATTATAAGGGGACAACATATCAAGTGACGCCTATACTTTCTTTGGGTTGACTTATTTCTAGCGAGGTTAAGAAGTAGCAAGGGAATTTGTTTGTTGATGCTCCGAAACTGCATTTGAGTGGATTTAACCTCACGATGAATTTTCTAAGGGTTTCAAACGTTTCTCTTAGAGCTTTTATGAGTTATTCAAGCATTTTGTTTTTAACAAATACATCATCCACACGCACTGCATTTTTTTTTCTTTTTTTGCTTTGAAGAATTATGTCAATCATAGTAGCCCTAGAATTTTTAAACACATTTACATTATATTGTAACAAACTACACCCTTGCTCATTATAAAAACTATTTTCCCAGTGACAGTAATGTGCCTCTTTATTGGGTGATAACTAGAATATAAAAAGCTCATCATTGATTGGTTGACTATTGAGTCCACTAATGTGTTGATCCTCGACAAAGGATAACTATGTTTTGGATAAAAGGAGTTCAGATTTATGAAGTTGGCACACATCCTCTACTCGATGTTCATCTTATGAACCATTATAATGTTTGATACTCACGTCGGGTATTGGACTTCTCAGACATTTATGGCCTCCAACTATTTCTGCACTTACTCTTAGATCGATTCAGTCGAGGTGACAGTCAAAAACCTCATCTTTTTTTTCATAGGTGGGGTTGTTGGATTGATGTTCAAACGGTGACACACTGGATTGATTGGTATTCCTAACATCTTTACAGTGAATCGGTCAAAGAATTTTCGGAGCCTTTGTCAGCATATCCTTTGACCATGCATCACAATTTTCACTTAAATCAAATGTACTCATCTAACATTCAGTTGCTTGTCTCAAGACAACATTTTTTGCGCATGTTTTCAAAATCGAGCAACTCCTATTCCATATCTCCTACTATCTTGAGGTAGCTGGTATGGGATTGCTATAGGTTTCCTGAGATGTTGATGACCTCCAAGTCGTTCGACAATTTTAAAGTTATGTGATGGGTTGAAGTGATGACTTTGAAGTTGCCGAGAAGGGGCCAACAAAAGATAACATTGTAAGTTGGTGAAAATCGACCACCAAGAGATCCTTCATGTTTGTATATTGTTTATCGTTCTCCACTAGGTAACCCATGCAGCTATGATTCCCAGGACTTCTTTTCTCTCACTAGAGAAGCCATAGAGCAGGTCAACAGATATATTCACTTGGTCCCTTCCTGGACTCATCTTGTTGAACACCGTTTTAGATGGAATCTTAACAAAGCTCTCTATGTCAACAATAATGATGTCAATCTGACAATTGTTTATTTGGAGTAATGAATATAGCATCGTTATAAGCATTCCTCTTAGGGAAAAATCCACATCGGTGAAAGGGATGTGGAGATGTGTGAAGCATTTTGGGGTAAAGGTGCTGCACATATTTTTCCCGACTAATGTCTCTTTAGGTTAGCACAACATGATGATTCTCCACCTCCTATGAGGATGATTGAAACTACCCCAATAACATAAATTGTGTCGCTCGGAATGACTCATTCGAAGTCTCTTCTAATGTAGCTTTTCCCTATCACTGGGTTATTGCTCCTCAAACCACAAACTCCTTTAGTTTACTAGCTCTAATCAGTTGATTGAGTAGGCTTGGAGGTGTTGACAATCCTCCGTATCATGGATGGGATTTTGATGGTATGTACAATATTTCTTAAGAATCTAAAGGCAAGCTCCAATCTTCATCATGGATGTTCTCTTCAAGTACTCATTATGAATTTCCTCGATGATCTCAACCATTGATACATACATTCAATAGAGTTATCTTAGGTGTCTCATGATGGGGGTAGTAGGCGCTTATTATATCAAGCTAGCCACTGATCAGGATGTCATGAATGATTCCTTCTATTGTAGGGTTAGTTGGCTTCCTTATGGTCCTGGAGGGACACAAATCATCCATCGCTCTCTACTCGTTGTTGTTGGGGGCCTTCTTCTATAGATGACATGTGTAAGGATATGTTATGGTGAAGTAGAGTTGTATTGCTTAGCCCATATTTGATTGTTGGATAGCTTCAACAACTTGGCTAAGGTTTTCGATCGCTGCAAGCCTATTGTGTATCGAACCAGGCCTTTCTTCTCCCTTGGGCTTGGACGACCATTGCTATTGCTGGTTCCAAGTCACTCTCTTCCAACATTTTCTTATAAAATCAAATGATGAATGGCAGAAGCTCTCGTTCTGTCCTTGTCTGATTCGCTAAAGGGCTTGCAAAATTTTTTGGTACTTATAAGCACTCGCAAACTGCATCAAGAATATCCGTTTAAAGTCAACAAATGAGGTGATCACTCTTTGTGGCAATCCGTTGAACCACCTGTGAGTTGACTCCCTTAGCATGGTGAAGTAATGACAACATTTTATTGCATTAGTGATCCTCAACAAGCATACAATCAACTCAAGTGATGTTATCGATTGGATTAGTTTGACCCTTGTAATATTCAAGTGCAAGAATTTTAAACCTCCTTAGGGGTTCAACCTCAGAAATTTGGCAAGATAACACATTCTCTACTTGGCAGGACGCCATAGTGCATCTTAATCATTGTTTATCCTTCGGTTCCATCCCAACACTATCGAAGTATTGAGAATCTCTTTTCCTCTTCAGGGCTGAGGGTGCCCTTTGGTCATTGGACACTGACCCTTCCTCTCGGGGGTGTTGCTCCTTTCCTTGAGCTTAAGCCTCACATATGTCATCAACATTTATTCCCTTAACTTCTGCATTTGTTGGTTTACAAATCTGCACTCCATCTTAACAATGTCTTTGTTGTGATTTTCTTCTATGTGTACTGCTCATCTTCTTGCTTGTGTCATGCTCACCACACCTTATAGGAGGTTGAATCCTGGCCTATTTGTGAATACACCTCAAGGATTATAACATAAGAAGAGAGAGAGAGAGAGAAAGGGAGAGAGAGATAGAGAGAGATGGAAGAGTTACACAGTAATCAACAATAATGGATCTTATCAATTAGTTCTTTCTTATAAAACGATTTCATTGTTTATAAATGAGGGGGTACAACATATAAAGTTACAAGTTTGCCCCTACTTTGATAGGGGCGTTGCACGGTATTTTGGGTATTTTACATATATGAGCATGTGGCTCAACTGCCTTTTTGCTCAATTAGCTGAATTTGGTAGGCTTCGGTTCAGTAATACTTGCTAGGTTGACTATGTTGAGTTGGCATAGCTGACTGATTGATCTTATATAACTTCGGGCCGGAATGACTGCACTGTTTTGCCACTGCTTGCAGATCGATTGAGCTAGCTTGACTATGGACTCTTAATTCATAGATGAGCAGCTCCTGTAAGCAGAACAAAACTAAGCTATCAGGCAGAGGTGACTCACCATAATTCGATAGATAACTCATTCCTTTACGAGGGGGCCCTTCAAGATATTTGTGAGTTATGTTATTGTAAATTCTTGGCCACTAAAGGGTTTGCATCTGGTCAAATTAGTGGGTTCTTTGGTCTTCCATCAGTTGGCCCTCCATTTCATTTCTTTTGGATTGTTGGATCTCCTTGAGATTCGTATTGACACATTCACGATGTACAAGCATTAGTATACCTTAACTAATAATGAAGATCAGAGATGACACTAATTGATGTCGGTTTCATTTACCAATACTTTAAAGGCCAACTAAAGTTTAATAGAACCTTGAGGGAAATTACATATTTATTATATTGCTTTCATTAAAGTTTCAATGATATAATCTTAGGATCTTAGCATATATAAATATATAAATTTCTTAATCAATTTAAAAATAGATATTAGTTTTGTAAATAAGTAAAACATCCAAGACTTATATGAAAATATCCATAGAAATTTTAAGGGGATTTAGAGACCTATTATTCTAAATATTTATATTTACATATTTACCACAATTCTAAGTAGGGGTTTGGATTCATTTAAATAGGATTGAATATATTTGATTAATTCAATTAAATTTATGAAATCATGAATTAATTTTTTGGTCTCAAGTTATAATTTTTAAATTTTTAATTAAAACAAAAAATTTTAAAAAAAATTTACAAGCATGCCCCACAATTTCTATGTATTTACATATCTAGTATAAGTACTTAAATTTTTGCATATATTTTATCTTATCCGTGTATGAAAATATATATTTTATCTTTAAAAAATAAAAAAATAAAATATTTTTTTTATGGGATATGAAAGATTTGTGGTGTATAAATATAAGAAAAGGTAAGGTTGTTAGCATATATATATATATATATATATATATATAAGCACATTAAAAGTCTTGCTCCATGTGAAATTTAAATGTTTATTAATTAATAATAATATTTTAATTTAATAATTAATTTAAATATTTTCTCATAAATATTATATTTATGCTATTTAAGTTCAATATGAAATTTAATTTTTTAAGAACATTTTTATAATTTTTAAATAAATATCATTTTAAACTAATTGGGAGCATGTATGATAAATAGACATCAATTGATACATTAAAACATGTATAAGAAACACATTGGGGGTCACATATTGAACAGATCTTGAATAGAGAGAAAAAAGATAGAAAACATAACATTGTAACAGGTAGAAAACAGTTTACANTTGGGAGCATGTATGATAAATAGACATCAATTGATACATTAAAACATGTATAAGAAACACATTGGGGGTCACGTATTTAACAGATCTTGAATAGAGAGAAAAAAGATAGAAAACATAAGATTGTAACAGGTAGAAAACAGTTTACAATCATGTAATAATAGTNGTGAAATTTAAATGTTTATTAATTAATAATAATATTTTAATTTAATAATTAATTTAAATATTTTCTCATAAAAAAATTTAATTATGCTATTTAAGTTCAATATGATATTTATTTTTTAAAAAATATTTTTATAATTTTTAAATAAAAATCATTTTGAGCTAATTGGGGGTATGTATGATAAATAGACATCAATTGATACATTAAAACATGTATAAGAAATACATTGGGGGTCACATATTGAACAGATCTTGAATAGAAAGAAAAAGGGTAGAAAACATAGGATTGTAACAGGTAGAAAACATATTACGATCATGTAATAATAGTTAACATAACATTGATTTGTTTTTTATAAGCATTGGAGATGACAATCATGTAATAATGACAAAGGGTAGATGAAACCTTCGCAGATATTCTAAACCTAACGAGCTGCGCAGACTCCCAATAGAATAAGGAGAAGAGGGCTTTCGCAAGTATGTCTCATTACCCCTTTCCGAGCGAATGGTTTGTCGAGCAGATCGTTATCTTGCTTGTGATGAGTTTTTATGACGAGTTACTGTAAGTGATTTGATGAAAATATTAGTAGGTTAGTTTTCCATCATAATATGCTTGAGATCAATATGTTAGAGTTCGAGATGATCACAAAGAAAATGATAGTCGAACGATATATGTTTTTTGCGAGCGTGGAAAACAAGGCTATGAGCTAGTGATATTGCAAATGTATTATCACTATTTAGTTTAGTTGAAGCCATCGATGTCTCGGTAAGTTCATGAAATAATCTTCTAAGCGAGATTATTTTGGTGGTAGCTATAGCAAAGGCTTGATTCTCGACTTCCGTTGATGAACAAACTATAATTAGTTGTTTCTTGAAGAATTAGAAGAATAAATTGGTACCTAAATAGATTAATAATCAGTAATTGACTTGTGATCATTGGTATCGCTTGTCGAATCTGCATCAGAGTAGACATGTAGTTCAAGTGGTTTTGTGACACTTTCTAGATGCTACAAAGTATGAGCGACACACCCAAACATACGAGGTATATCAGTAGTAACGGGGTTGGAGTCCGGTTATTGATCCCACATGGAACAGGATGAACATAACTTGGAAAAGTTCTAGTCTATAATTGTTAGTCCCAACTTGGAAGGTTCGAAATGCATGATTTAAGTTTAAACCTATATTTAATCTAGCAAGCAGAAGGAAATTTGCAAGAAATTCAATTTTAAAAAAGTTTCCCCCTTAAACTGATTTAGTTGATAATATAATTGAACAAGTGATTAAAAATTAGTGTTAACATGAGTTGGCCTATCCCTTATCGTCTTTCGGTGGCCTAAGGAAATTTGATTATCAAGAGTGTAGTTCTCTAAATCCTCTGATTAATCCAATTAAATTATCTCCTTGAATGTAAGCGTAAACTACAAAGTGATATTCCTACTCTAAATAGTTTATGTGGTCAACTTCTGTTATTCCATTATGTATCCTTCCGGATCGCATAGTTCACAATGGATATTAACATTCTTACTAGACAAATAGGAAGTAAATTAAGTGAAAAGTTAACTCAACACTAATATGATTAATTATCGAGCAAATCACATAGAGAGATTCAACTATATCCTATCACTATACAATTCAAGGGAGAAATAAAAATTTCTACTCACATTTCATCATAAAAAACTATCCAATAAAATTTTGAATTAAACAAGAAATCATACACAGAGTTCTTCACAAAAATCTAACCAAAACTCCAAACAAAAATGTATTAATCTCTTTCTTTTACAAGCAAAGTGGATGAAAATAAAGCAAGCAGTGAGTACACCTTTCATTCCTCTTAAGTCTCTCCTTTTCTCAAATCCAAACTCCTTGAAAAGTTTCTCTTGACTTCTCCCTCTATCCTCTCTTAAGACTGATAGAGAAAATGGTGAGAAGCTCCTAGAACTTTGTCTCCAAGATTTTTATACCTCTTCCTCAGAATCTCAAAATTTGAACTGCCAGAATTGTTAATTTCTAGGTTCTGGCCTCACAGAACCCAAAAGTAGCGCCAGGGTGCTACACTCTTCCTTCTCTAGTGCCTATGTACTAGTGTCAAGGAGCCTAGGTGTTGTGTTTCTGGTGCCTCAACGCCAGGTTTTCATGCACCCAGATTTTTCTTCCCAAATTTGGGGCCTAGGAGCTGTAAGATAGTGCTATAGCACCCCAATTTTAGTGCCTCGGCGCTCCAAGTCCAGAGCCTACTTTTTGATCGCTTTGAATTTTGACTCCAAAAAGGTTGGTCTTGGCGCCTAGGTGCTAGAACACTGTTTTGCTCTGTTTGTCTATTTTTTAATCTTGATTTACTCCTTGCATCTGTTACATTTATTTTAATACAAAATATCTTCCAAAAACATAACATAAACATACAAAAGACAAAATCAAGACTATAAATAAGCACATTCTACAAACATGTCATTCTGGTTTTATTGGTAACCCTTAATGCAATGTTCCTTTTAAATAACTAATAAGTTTTTTAAAGCATTTGAAAGTGCATGATAGTTGGAATGTGCCTTGAGAAATTGAAAGTAAAAGTTAAATCAGCTCTAATTACAATTACATATTGTAAAGGTCCAATGAGATGTCTGAAATGCATGAGTTTAGATAAAATGGTAGGGTTGTTGTTGAGTTTATGAGGATGTGTAAGTAAGAGAGCAAAAACTTGGTTTTAAATTAAACATACCGGCTTGAGTTAATAATTATGTGGCATAATGTGTTTGCTATAAAAAATATACATGGTCAGTTTTACTAATGTGCAACCCTAGGAAATGAGATAATTGACCAAACTATTTTAAATTAAATTTTTTGCTAAGATTTAGAATTAACCTATTTATAGCATGTGTATTATTGCAGTAATCGAAACATTATCAACATATATGAGTAAATAAATGTGAATGCATTCATGATGATATATAAGCAAAGGATGATCAACATTACTAGATATAAACTGCTGAGTTTATAAAAAAAAAATAGAAAAAACGGAATGACATTGTCTTAGTGTTTGTTAGTGTTTGCTTCAAATCAAAGATAGCATTTTGTAACTTGCATACACAATGAGGATGTTGATTATCAAGAAATCCTGGAGATTGGGACATATGGATTATCTTTGAGTTTTCCATGTATAAATGTATTATAAACATCTAGTTGTTGGATTTCCCAATTTTTTGTAGTGGCTAATGTAATTAGCATACAAATTGGGGAGAATTTGGTGACTGGACTAAGTTTTTCATGATAATCAATGCCTGATTGTTGATTGAAACCTAGAGAACAAGATGTGTCAGTGGTCTGATGTTAAATGTAAAAGATCCATTTACAACTTAAAATGTGTTGATTAAATAGTGGGGTACAAGAATCCATGTACCTTGTTATTGGAGAGCCATGAACTCTTCTGACATGACATAAGAGTTGTTTAAAAGTGGTTGGTGTATCTTGTGAATGCTGATGCAATAGTGTAAAAATTTTAGCAGGTTTAGAGTGACTTATTTTCGATCAGGTGAGAATGTGATGAGTGGTGTGAGTTGGGTGATTGAATGAGTTAGGGGATGAATCAGTCCATAATTGAAGGGATAAGAATGTTGGGTAGAAGAAGAACGAGAAACAAGTGCAAGGGAAATTTGATCAGAACTTGGGTTGGGGGCAGAGTGATTAGAGTGTGCTAGAAGAGTGGAAGAAGAAGAATTATGAGACTGTAAGTTGAATAGAGAAGATGGTAGACGTGTGAATTAATAGTAATGGAGAAATGAAGTGGGTATATGAGAGTGAAGGTTCTGATAGGAAATTGGTTTTCTATGAATTTGACATGTCGAGAGAAGTGATATGGTTCTCTTGATGGTCATAACATTAATAACTTTTATGTTGATTTTTGTATTACATAAAAATACAGAGAGATGCTTGGAGACTAAATTTTGTGAAGTGAAGAGATGGTTGCCATAGAAAACATGCACAATCAATTGTTCTTAGATGATCGTAATTTGGTTTGAATTTAAATAGTAGCTGAAATGGTGATTTAATGTACATATTAGATGATGAAAATCTATCATTCATAATTGGTAAGGTAATTTAGCAGCGTTTAAAAAATGTTTTGATTGTTTCTATAATGTGTTTATTTTTTCTTTTAGTTACATTCTATTCAAGTGTGTAGGAACACCTAAATTGGTCATGACATGCAATTCATTTTTTAGTTGAATCACACGAGATCTGTTGGTAGCCTTAAAGGGTGATCTAAATTTCTTCCTTGTTGTTAAGATGAAGAGCATATGACAAAACAGATGAAGATATGGTTGAGAAAATTGCAACGGCTAAATTTCAATCCACCAGTTACCATAAGAGATAGTAAGGATTGTAAACTTGTGTACTGTTGGAATCATGATGAAATCTCAGAGGGGATGGTATGATAGAATCAAAGAAGAGAAAAAATCCAATTGATATAAATAATTTCAGGATTTATACCTTCCATATAGCATACCTTCCATTTTCATACTAAGAAAGGAATGAATAACATTCTTTATATTTGTCATCAAGAATTTTAAAGTGACTAGAATATTAGTCTCCTTCATCTTATTGAGAGAATCTACATATTGCTCCATGGATCTTGATGCTTTAAAGTTATTAACCTGATAGCATGAACAAATCATGAACAAAAAGAAGAAAGGGAGAAGACAGAAGATTGTAACTGAGCCAAGAATCCTTTTATTATATATTTAACATTACATTGATTGGCTTTACATAAGAATTGAAGATGATATGCTTGCAATAACGACAAAGGGCAGATAAGTAAAAGCATATTACAATATATACAATATATATCTTAATGAAGTGAAACCCTTGCAGAAAATTTGAATAACCAATAGAATGAGGAGAAGAAGGATTTTCAATGGAGCACACTGGTATGTCTCATTACATATGAGTTCTCTCCATTGTTTTGTATATATATATGATGCAGCTTATGTTAATTTAAAGAAAATATTAAAAAAATAGAAATTCAACCCTATGAAGTTGAGATGCAATGATCTGATTTGATTTTTTTTTAAATTTTGCATCTTATGATAAAAATTTCAAAAATTACAAATGATCTCTGTCGAACATATAAAGGAAGTCNTTGGAACATTTTGTTTTAGAGTCCAAATGAGGAAACACTAGAGGATATCACTGATCCGAAGGAAAAACTTCGATGATTTCCCAAGCTATCCTACTGTTTGGCTTCAATTTAGGAGAGTTTTATCCTGCAATTTTATTAGGAATTAAATTTGTGTGAAACAATCAGCACAAATAACCTTTGAAGATGTGAGGATTTAAGTCATGACAAATGACAACCTCGGAATCCTAAGACGGGTTAGGGCTTAGATTGTACAATATGGTTGTACAAAGGCCTAAAAA
>JXCR01145228.1:14565-108257 GCA_002079205.1 Phalaenopsis hybrid cultivar | reverse complement strand
CTTGATCTCTGCCGTCCATTCAATACACGCGCGGATGGACGGCATCTGTTCATCGTCCCCGATAGCCTTAACCAAGAACCGTCCACACTAAAACCTTAAGATTTTCTCCCCGTCATCGTCCCCGATAGAATGATCCCATGCCCGTCCACACTAAAATCTTAAGATCTTGGCCTAGACTCAACCAAATCACTTCGGGTTTGATCCTATGGACTCGTCTAAGTAAGACGAACATATCTATACGGTTAATAGGCCATGAAATTACNTTTAACAACTTAAGAGAAACAAATAAATGTGTATACCATCTAACAACATCAAGCCTTTATCCCAATAAGTGGAGTAGGCTACATGAATCCTTTTCTCCTTGTGTCCTATTGAGTGTCATATTTTGTTTTAATTCTAATAAATTAAGATCATTTTTTATATAATATGCCCAAGTTTTTCTACGTCTACCTCTGCCTTTCTTAAAATAAATCGAATGAGAATACCATCCAAAGAAACATATTGCAACAAAAGGGGAAAAGCGAGGAACAAAAAAAAATAAAGTAACATAAGGTAAAAATAATTAAAAAAAAATGTCACTGAGGAAGATCAAGATGTGCAAAAGGGTTTGCCCTGCCACACATAAACAGAAACAAGAAGGTTCATATTGCATTTAAAGAATAATAGAAAACGCTTCAGAACAAGGAAATTTTGAATAAAACCTTACCAAGTTTAGGTGATGAACATGTGTTAGAACTTTAAGTTCAGCAAGAAATTCTCTAGATGCTTCCATTTCCATCTTCTTAATAGCAGCTTTCTACAAGCACAACAGCATTAGTTAAGTAGACCACTTCACTGAAAAATCAAGGTCATTCAAAATGGAAAAAGTTACTTTTCAATCGACTTCATTAACAGTAAGGTATTAAAATATACCAGATAGTGTTAGTTGTTAGGTCTATTGTAGCACCCATAAGCAGCAAGCTGGCTGGCTTCCACGCAGTCAGTGCACCCAGCGCCAAGGTGTCGGGCTATGGGCGCTTAAACGCCCATTGAGTGTTCTCAGACTGAGAGGGTAGAAGTCATGCGCCCAAACTGGGCACTTAGGTGCCCACTTCTGGCTCTGGGGCACTGGTTTCCAGAGAAGTAGGCGCCCAAGTGCCCAAATCCGAACGCTACAAGCACTATTATTTATGTCACGATTTCGGGGGGCATATGTGCGGGCTTGGAGCATAACTCTTACTGTTTGTTCATCAACAAAATCCTGGTGAAAGTAAGAAGTGTTGGTGAGAAAGATTCTTGTGTTATTCAACATGTGTTTCTGCGTCAGATCAGTACGAAGAGTGTGGAGTGGTGCATTGTAAATTTTTTCGTGTGTGGAGGAGAAATTTATGTGATTCCTCTGTAAAATTCTCTGAAATTTATAATGAGATTTATGATGGCATGGCTTTGTGGTTTTTTCCTGTTCTCGAATTTTTTCACAAAAAATTCACGTGTTCTCTTCTGGTTGTTTCTTATTGTGCTTCTAGTTTAAATTTAATGTTCCAGTTTTCTTAAATCATGTGATCCTATTCCGCTGTAACATTGAAAATTATTTAGTGAATTCTCAACAAAACTGGTATCAGAGCGCGGTTCGATTCGAGTAAGAGCTATGACTGAAAAAAGCAAGGTTTAAGGTGAAGAAGTTCGTTTTTTGGAATACGCAGATGGAGGATTTGTTGTATTAAAAAAAAAATTTACTTGCCATTCCAATGAGTCATAAAGAAGCCTGAGTCTGTGTCTATGAAGGAATGGAAAGTGTTGTATCGAACCGCACTAGGTTTGATCAGGTTGTCACTTTTATCATCTGTTGTGTTCAACATTATTAATGAGAAAATTATGGTGGATTTAATTGTGACATTGACCAAGATGTACGAAAAGTCTTCTGCTTTTAGTAAGATTTTTTTGATCACGAAATTATTCAATATGAAGATGATGGAAAACAGTTCAGCAGCAGAACATCTCAATAACTTCAACACTATTATGAGTCAGTTGTGTTCTATGAGGAACAAGTTTGATGATGAGATCACAGCACTGCTGTTACCATCTTCTTTGTCGAAAAGCTGGGTTGGTTTTATGACGGCGATGAGTAATTCTTCAGGGACTTAGAAGTTGAACTTCAATGACATCGTGGGACAGATGTTGAATGAAGAAGTTTGCAGAAAAACAATGATGATGAATTTTTAGGTTCTAAGTTGAATGCTGATAACAGAAAAAGGAATCTGGGCAGTAATACAGGCAGAGGCAGATCCAAGTCCAAGAAAGGAAAGCCCAAGAAAAGCAGAGAAGAATGCTAGAGCTGTGGTAAGAAGAAGCATTTCAAGAAAAAATGCAAAGCTTAAGGAAAGCTAGTGTTAGATGACAGGATAGTAGTTTCTCTACTAATGTCTCCAAAGTTGAAATCTAAAATGACTCTCTGATGTTATCCCTAGTCAGTATTGAATCTTAGATAATGAATTCAGGTGTCTCTTTTCATACTTGGCCCAAATAAGAGGTATTCAAAAACTACGCTCAAAGTGATTTAAATAAGGTTTATTTGGGAAATAACAAGACCTGCGGTAATAGAAAAATGTGATGTTGATATCAAGTTGACGAATGAAACACTCTAGAAGCTTACTGAAGTCAGACATGTTTTTAGTTTAGAAAGAAATCTTATCTCTGTGAGCCAACTGATAAAGTCAGGACTCGTGACAACTTTCATAGGTGATTAGTGGAAGGCAACCAGGAGGCATTAGTAATAGCTCGAGGCAACACTGTAGGCACCATTTATCTGATCAATGTAATGACTGATTTCATTGATGTGGTTGGAACCAAAGTGGATGCAGGTCTGTGGCACAGTAGGTTTTGTCATATGAGCGAAAAAGGTGTGAAGTCCCTTCTTTCAAAGAATAAGCTTCAGGTTCTGAAATCAGTTGATCTGGATTTTTGTGAATAATGTATTTATAGCAAGCATGAGAGTTTCTTTCTCCAAGAGCGAGCCAATGATGAAATCAAAGAAACTGAAGTTAGAACATACTGATATATCGGGTCCTACTCCGGTCCAGTCTATTGAAGTTCTCGCTATTTTGTCACATTCATTGATGATCACACGAAAAATATGAGTTTATTTCTTAAAGCAAAAATTTGATGTATTTGAACTCTTTAAGAAATAGAAGGCTATAGTAGAAAATGAATCAGGCTTGAAGCTGGAGTGTCTCAGATCAGATAATGAGGGTGAGTATTGTGATCAGAAATTCTGCTACAGAGAGAGTCAGACATGAGTTCACTTCCCCAAGGACACCACCGTAGAATGGTGTGGCTGAGCACATGAACAGAACAATCACGGAGCGTGCTAGGAGCATGAGGTTGCATGTGGGCTTGCCGAAACAGTTTTGGGCTGAAGCTATTAACACTACAGTTTATCTGATTAATCGTTTAACAGTACCTTTGAAGAAAGACTTACCTGAAGAGACTTGGAGCGACAAAAAATATGTCTATCACATTTAAGAGTATTTGGGTATTCTGCACATGTACATGTTGATGCATGTTTTAGAAACAAGCTTGACTCAAAATCTATCAAGTGTATCTTAATTGGATATGACTCAGATGGGATTATCAGAACAAAAAATTCATCAGGAGCAGGGACATCACTTTCAACAAGATGGAGGTGTACAAGAATAAGGTTAGAACTCAATACAATCCATCAGCTACTTTTGAATCCAGATATTTGGAGATTGATGATACGGATGATTAGGAGGATAAAAAAAAAGAAGTGCTCAACCAAGAGCGCTGGAAGTTCTTCAGACACCAGCTACAGAAGTCAGAAGATTCAGCAGAATGAAACAACCCATACAAAGGCATTCTCCTTCTTTACGCAATTTATTACTAACTGATAGTGATGAACCAGAGTGCTCTGAGGAGGTCACTCAAGTTGAAAATTCAAGTGAGTGGGAGCTCGCCATGGATGAAGAAATACAATCATTCGAGTCAAATCAGACTTGGGATTTGACGGTACTACCAAATGGCAAAGGAGCACTACACAACAAGTTGGTCTACAGACTGAAAGAGGAGTCAGATGGTAGCACGTGCTACAAGGCAACGCTTGTTGTGAAGGATTTCGAACAGAAGGAAGGAGTGGATTATACAGAGATCTTCTCCCCAAGGGTGAAGATGCTGACTGTCAGAGTTGTGTTTAGTCTGGTAGCAGTGAAAGATCTACAACTAGAGCAGATGGATGTAAAGACAACTTTCTTACATAGAGATTTGGAGGAGCTATACATGGTGCAGTCACAAGGTTACAAGGTTCCATACAAATACGGTTTGGTCTGCAAATTCAAGAAAAGTTTATATGGCTTGCAGCAAGACCAGAGACAGGCAGAAAATGGGTACTGAAGTGCCAAACAAACCACAGTTGTTTCATCAAAAACTTCGGTAACTATTATACTCTGCTTCTCCTCTATCTAGATGAGATATTGATTGCATTGAGGGTTTAAACATGTGTTGGGACAAGNTTTGGGTTTTAACCATGTGGGGGCTCACGGTTTTGGGCTTTAGCTTGGGTTAAGGTTAACCAAGGGTTTTAACCATGTGCGGGCTCATGGTTTTGGGCTTTAGCTTGGGTTAAGGTGGCTAACCAAGGCTTAGGACCATGGTTAAAGCTTATGATGCTCAGTAAAAATGGCACCATAGGGTATGGACATGTGTTAGCGCAAGTACATTGGTTTAACCTCCTTATTATCTCTTTAAAAGATTTTTTTCAAAAAGTTACCCATGGGATAAATATCAAACCTAACCATGGGTTGATAGTTGGCTTTAAACACAACCCTAGAGTCTAGGATGAGTCAAGGTAGAGCTCATTTTACCATACCAAGCTTAATTGGTTTGGATTTGGTCATAAGTCCAAAAAGGTGCATATGGCCAAATCTTGTGTTTGGGCTAGGATAGGCATGCCAATTGANATAGAAAATGGCCAATAGGGAGCTTAGCTGGCCATTTGAGAGCTTAGCCCCACTGCTTAGGTGTCAAGCAGACGTCCTCAGCTCAATTTGAGCTGAGGTGGCTCCTTGGCATGAATTTGGGTTTTCACCATGTGAGTCCTCAGCTCAATTTGAGCTGAGGTGGCCTCTTGGCATGAATTTGGGTTTTCACCATGTGGGAGCTCACGGTTTTGGATTTTAGCGTGGGTTAGGGTGGCTAACCAAGGCTTGGACCATGGTTAAAGCTTATGATGGGCAATAAAAATGACACCATAGGATTTAGACATGTGGTATGGCGAGTACATTGATTTAACCCTCTTATTATCTCTTTAAAAGCTTTTTTTAAGCTTCGCAAGTACATTGATTTAACCCCCTTATTATCTCTTTAAATCCTTTTTTTCAAAAATTCACCATTGGGATAAATATCAAGCTTAACCATGGGTTGATGGCTGGCTTGAAATTAACCCTAGGGTCTAAGGTGAGTCAAGGTAGAACTCATTTGACCATACCAAGCTCAATTGGTTTGGATTTGGTCATTAGTCCAAAATGGTGTTCATGACCAAATCTTGTGTTTGGGATAGGTTAATNTTGGGTTAGGGTGGCTAACCAAGGCTTGGACCATGGTTAAAGCTTATGATGGACAGTAAAAATGGCACCATAAGGTTTAGACATGTGGTGTGTGGCAAGTACATTGATTTAACCCCTCCTATCTCTTTAAAAAAAATTTCTTAAAATTTTAACCATAATAGGGTTTAGACATGTGTTGGGCCAAGTACATTGATTTAACCCTCTTATTATCTCCTTAAAAGCTTTTTTCAAAACNGGGTTAGGGTGGCTAACCAAGGCTTGAACCATGGTTAAAGCTTATGATGGACAGTAAAAATGGCACCATAGGATTTAAACATGTGTTCGGGCAAGTACATTGAATTAACCCCTTTATTATCTCTTTAAAAGCTTTTTTTTCCATGTGTTGGGGCAAGTACATTGATTTAACCCCCTTATTATCTCTTTAAATTCTTTTTTTTTTACCATAGGGTTTAGACATGTGGTATGGCAAGTACATTAATTTAACCCTCTCTTTATCTCTTTAAAATTTTTTTCTTAAAATTTACCCATGGGATAAATATCAAGCCTAACCATGGGTTGATGGCTGGCTTTAAACTCAACCCATAAGGTGAGTCAAGGTAGAGCTCATTTGGCTAAACCAAGCTTAATTGGTTTGGATTTGATCATAAGAGTCAAGGTAGAGCTCATTTGGTTAAACCAAGCTTAATTGGTTTAGATTTGGTCATAAGTGAGTCATGGTAGAGCTCATTTGACCACACCAAGCTCAATTGGGTTAGATTTGATCTTAAGTCCGTCAAGGTAGAGCTCATTTGACCATACCAAGCTTAATTGGTTTGGATTTGGTCATAAGTCCAAGAAGCTTAACCATGGGTTGATGGCTGGCTTGGAACTCAACCCTAGGGTCTAAGGTGAGTCAATATTAACCATGGGTGTATGGCTGGCTTTAAACTCAACCCTAGAGTCTAGGATGAGTTGGAAGAGCTCATTTGACCACACCAAGCTCAATTGGGTTAGATTTGATCTTAAGTCCAAAAAGGTGCCATTTGGTTAAACCAAGCTTAATTGGTTTAGATTTGGTCATAAGTCCAAAATGGTGTATGTTCATACCAAGCTCAATTGGTTTGGATTTGGTCATAGTTCCAAAAAGGTGCATATGGCCAAATAAAACCAAGCTTATTTGGTTTGGATTTGGTCATAAATCCAAAATGGTGTATGTGACCAAATCTGGTACCAAGCTCAATTGGTTTAGATTTGACCATAAGTCCAAAAAGGTGCATGTGAACAAATCTTGAGTTTGGGCTAGGTTAGGCATACCAATTGGCCCAATTAAATATGGCATTTATAGGAGATCATGAGGAACATCTTTCATGAAGGGTGAAAGTCATTTTGAGGTCAATTGGTTAATCAATTTGGTGGATTTTTGAGTTTTGACCCATTTTAAGCATATTGGGCTAAGTTTGGGTCAAACTTGGGCTAGCCATGGGCTAGANACGAACAACTTGCTCACCCCTATTCCTGAGGGGCATATTTATGATCCAGACCTAAAAGAAACTTCTGCTAGCCTACCCACCACGGATGAAGAACCAGGGTTTGTGACAAAGTCATATACACTTTCAGTTTTAGATGTTTTATGCAAGGGTTGCCTGACGTGCAACTCTGAAATACCATCCGGGACATCAGCCACGGGCACGTTTGTTGAGTGTTCAGTTTGCAATATTCTACATTTACAGCATTTCAGTATAATGGAAGAGTATACCTCAAGCACCGATGGGTCTCAGACTTTAGATTTTATGATGGATGAGCCATACGTCCCACTGGGGACAGATCAGTATGTACCATGGAGCTCAGGGTCGTACATCCCTCTAGATGTCGAGTCTCGTGTTCCAGATCAACCAGCGCCAGTTTGGGTTCCTACCAATGCTCGAAGGGAGGAACGCCTGCAACAGCTACCGACCCGTATTATGATGGAGTACTACAAGATAAGTAAAGTAAATAAAAGAGAATTTGAATTTTATAAAGAAGTTCAGGGAAAATTCATCAACATATTGGAGGGATTAGAACTCTATACCAGAGTCTTCTCAGAGACTGACGAACAAAGTATACTTGAATGCATTTTTAACCTAAGGGACAGTGGTCGAGCAGGTTTACTTATGGAAAGGACCTATTCTGAGCCAAGGAAATGGATGAGAGGAAAAGTGATGATTACTATCCAGTGTGGCTGCTGCTACAACTTCACAAATGATAGACATGGGAATTTGCCTAGGATCCTCCGACAAGATCAAGTAGATCCTCTGCCGCCAATGATAAAGTGGATGATCAAAAGAATAGTCAAATGGAGTATTATGTCTGCTACTTGCATACTAAATAGTTGTATTATCAACATATATAACTAGGGTGATTGCATTCCTCCACCATTGATCATCATGATTTTATAAGACCCTTCTGCACGGTCTCATTTCTGAGCAAGAGCAATATTTTATTTGGGAAAGAAATCGTTATCGTCGGCCCTCGTGAGTTTAGAGGTTCTGTGGAGATTCTTCTACCAGTCGGTTTAGTGCTCGATCTTAAAGGAAATGGTGTAGATGTCGCCAAACATTGCATTCCATGTGTACGACACCGTAGGGTGTGTGACTTTCCGCAAGATGGATAACAGTAAAATGTCCTATGGATTCCAGCTGGACCCAGAACTAAAAGAGCTACTATCGTATGAGCTATGAGAGGGTTATACCTTTAAGTACATGTGAAGGGAACCCTTATCCTGGAGCATGACTTAGAAGGTCTGCTTGATCAGGAGCTCTTCATACCTGGTACAGATGGTCAGATGGTTCACTTTTTTTAATATAGCAACATGATATGTATCTGATATATTCAGCCTACCTTATATTCATAGCATGATATGTTCTGACTATATTTCGACACGGACTATATATTGTACCTTTTTGAGGCGTTAGCTTATGTTCGATATGTAACATCTTTATGAGAGTAGATTAATAGAAATTTCTCTCAAAATGTGCCTTTTTTGCCAGTTGCCTTTTTTTGCGATGGATGAAAGCCACGAACCACGCGTTGGTTCAGAATTTCAATGAACAAAGAACGAAAAAATAAATCTTTAACAATAAATAAAATTTAAATAAAAATAATCACCAATGAATAAATAACAAAACAAATTTCTTTTGAAAATCAACCAACTAAAATTAAAACTTTAAAAACATATTTTGAAAAATTAAATGTGATAAAAACAACAAGAAAAGAAAACAAATCTGTTGAGTGGATTCTCTCTTTTTTGGAGTTTCTTACTCTTTGTGCATGCAGCACAACCATCTTTATCTGCATTAACTCTCTTCACATCCCCGCAGAATTTCACATTCTGCACAAATCCCACAAAACTCTGTAAATCTTCTTCAACAAAATAAACATTTTCATGTGACACATTTCTGTAAATTCAACATCACAAACTCTCTACACATCTCTACAAATTTCAAATTCTTTGATGATCAGTGTGAGGCCCCCTTCAACGGATGTTAAGGCTTCTGATTTCTTCATATATTCCCCACGAATTCACATGTGTGAATCTGCATATTTTCCCATTACCTCTTGAGTTGGATGTGAGTTCTAGTGTTTTCCTTCCCAACGTGATGCACATATTTTCTTGTCACCGCTTGGGTTAGATGTGAGTCCTAGTGCTTTCCTTCCTAATGTGACACACATATTTTCTCGTTACCTTCNGTGAGATGTGGTAGGTGAGAGGTAGGTGGGCGGTAGGTGAGATGTGGTAGGTGAGAGGTAGGTGGGCGGTAGTCACATTACAAAATTGTCCTTTTACCTTAGTTCATTAACATGAACATTGGTTGGTGTTTTGATAAGTCAAATTATCAAATCCTTAGCCATTCAATATAGAGTTATGGGTTTGTTGAGTCTATTTAATCCTAAAGAAAATTTTTTATGAGATGGGGATGAATTCATATATTTGCTTAACTTGGTTGATTGGCATGCATTTGTTATGGCTAATGTTTTGCATTAGTATAAGGATATTTTTCTTATAGGTGCTAGATGTGTGGATAATTATGTATGTTGTATTAAATGTTTTCATATAAGTCCTATGTGTTAAAATATTAATGGGATAATAATTAAGTACATAGCACTATAAACGTTGATATTCACAAAACTGGCACCTAAGTGATTTTCTTAACTGCAGAGCTAAGGAGTTTAACTCCTTCTCAAAGCTTCGAGCTTTTCTTCAAGCATGAAGAGGCTCTACTTATAGAGTTTTGAGTGAAATTAATGCAAAAATATGAACCAATTTGATCGGACGTTTCAGAAGATTTTCCTGCTTCGGACAGTGTTTAATGAACATTTTAATGTCTTAACAATGTTAGAATTTAGCGATTTTGAGCTAGTTGAATTAGTCTAGCCGAGACGCTCGATTCAACCATAAACTTGTCGGATTCGATATCTGTTTGACCTTTCAAATATATTCAAAAAACTTTCAAACATGGTCTAGCGTCTTGATCAGGGTTAGATTTGGTTCATACTATACTAATTTTGGTATCATTGGGTTTGTTTTGTCGCTCTGGTCAATTTGACTATAAATATATTTAAATTGGAGCTCTGAATGACTCTTAAATGAAGTTTGTATATTTCTTGCTCAAAAAAAGTTCTTCGAGATCCATGTCACGTCCCATGATTCGTACTGGACGTTGGAGTTTTGTTGGTGGTGTCTCAGTGGTTAACCTGTTATCTTTAAAATTTTGATGATTAAAATGTCATATTCAATATCTGAGTGTCTTAAATTTAATAATAATAATATTTTTTATGTGACATCAAAGATTTAAGTGATATTCATGTAAATTCTCCCTTTTGATTTAGCATGCAAACAACGAATTATCTCACAAAACTTCAGCATACAAATTGAGTTGGCACACGCAATTGGTGCGAACTCAATATTTTCTCCTTGAAGGAACTCATGCCAGCCACANAGAATGCGTTAATCGACATGTATGCTGGATGTGGTGACATTAGGACTGCCTGTAGTATATTCGAGAATATGGGAACAAAGGATGTGATTTCCTGGACTGCAATGGTTGCTGGGTTTGCTAATGTCGGACAGGTCGACCATGCTCGAGAGCTATTCGAGCGAATGCCCGAAAGGGATATCATATCGTGGACCGCCATGATTGATGGGTATATTAAGGCAAACCGTTTCAAGGAGGTGCTCGAGATCTTCCGAGCGATGCAGGCTGCGAGTGTGAGGCCGGACGAGTTCACCATGGTCAGTGTGCTCACTGCANGCAGAAGAATTTTCTGTGTGATTAATAGCTTCTGTCTTCCCCTTCCTTATCTTCCCATCTTTTTTTGAAATAACAGCATTACTGCTGCTTTCTCTTTGATTCTTAGCAAGCAGGTTAGCATTATACGCATCAATAAGTTCCTTCTGTTTATGGGGATCAGGGCAGAGCTGAGCTAGTTCAAGAACAAGATTTGAAAGACCGAATTGCTCAACATAAGAGAGATATTCCCACGAATTTATAAGACTTTGACGATATTCAGCAGAAATGCTTCGGAATGCTGCATATTTATTCTCATCCATTCCTAAACCTGCGCGGATATTTTCTACCAAAGATTTGTTCGCTCTGTAAACATCCACATGTGATGGGGATTCCGTAGTTGAGAATGATTCTTTATTTAAAGTGACAGATACAATTTGGGGTGTCGAACTCTCAGAAGAGTCGCTGTTGTGGAGATTAGGAGCCGATACTGAATGCTTCATTTTCATGTTCTTAAGTGCCCATGCAGAGTTTGCAGAAATAGCGGCTGCAAACCCATTTTCTCCTACCTGAGGGAAAGAACTGGAAGATGGAGCCACCTGACTCGACACACCCCAAGGCCTAGCATAGGAAGAAGATGAAGGTGCTGGTTGAGAGATTTGTGTGGGTCTCATGTGGGAAGAACTTGAAGCAGAGGAACCAGCTTCATAGTTTTCAACCGGTCTCAGTTTAGCAGAGTGAAGAATTTTAACAGAACCCTTGTTACGAGGATTAATACGAGCTGCGATTGTATCTGATACAATACTGTCTGAAACCAGTTTGGGCTTTGGTTTACTGCTTACTTTAACTCCATTTAGAGGAGGGAATGATTCTTCTCCCAAACTCGCTCCACTTCTTCGATTAAGAACCTGTGCATACCTGGAAGAAGGCAGTGGTGGTTCGAAATCAGAGAGAGGAGGAAAGGATATTTCCTGAAGAATGGATTCATTTCCAGAGCTATGTCTGTTGGCCGCATTAGATACTGAAGAGATTGGTTCAGAATGTGAAGTAAGAACTAATTGTTCCATTGAACTTGTGATTTCATCAGCTTGACTTGCTTCTCCAAGTTCAGCATTCAGTCTACCCTCTGAGATTGCTGTTTCCAAACTAGCTTGGATTGCCATGTTTAATTGATTATTAGATGATTCAAGATGAAGATCACGTCTTCTTCCTCGTCGTTGGTCCTGCTCGTTCCGTCGATATCTAAAACTAATAGGTATCTGCAAAAAGATGAAAATCAAACAGGCAAAGCTTAAAATCTAATCCTACAAAAGATGAGTTTTGAGCAATCAATTCACAACAGAAAAGCTCAAGCAAAAAGCTAATGTAGCTGCCCGATAAGAGTGAAGACTAAAGTTCTGCTTACCTGAAGGGCAGCATTCCTCTTGGCACGTGACATGTGACCCCCATGCTGAATGGCATTGTGCCTCTGAATACAAAAATTTAGTAAAAAATTGTCAAAAAGTCCCTCATAGCATGAGGAAACCCAACATTCAAACATAAAAATCTGAAGTACTCTAACATGATATAGTTTAAATTGGCAAATTATGTTTGCAATCACCTTCATTTCAGCATCAGTTTGAAAGACAACAAATTTCTTTGCCAAGCAGGTTTCACTTTCACATAAAAAATGGTCTTGTCGGAAATGAGTCTGGCAATCAAGCAGTATAAAAAACAAATTTAAATGATAAAGCCACAAAAACAAAGATAAAGAATACCAAATGTTGGCATCAAGAAGAAAGACATTGAACTGTGTGTAGTTGAATTCAAACATGGCTCGTTATGAAAGGAGGACATNAGGAAAGTCCTATGGCTAGACCTAGGATACTAAAGAAGTTTCTAGACCTCAACCAAAAGTGAGGTCAACAGCTACATTGGGATGGAAAGTTTGGGGACTCACATCCAACCCTTGAGGTAGTGGAAGGGAATTTCAAATTTGCTACATTGAGAAGGAAAGCTCGAGGACTCACATCCAGCTTAAGAGGTAGCAAAGAGTTTAACATTAGGAAGGAAAACTCGGGGACTCACATTCGACCTAAGAAATGATGAGCTACATTGAGAAGGAATGATCAGTGGCTCACATCCAACCTATGAGATAGCAGAAAGGGATTTCAAATTTGCTACATTGAGAAGGAAAGCTCAAGGTCCCACATCTAACTCAAGAGGTAGCAAAGGTGTCACATTAGGAAGGAAGCCCTGGGACTCACATCCAACCTAAGAGGTGATAAGCTACATTGCGAATGAAAGCTCAAGCTCACATCCAACCAAAGAGGTAGCAGAAGGGAATCAAAATTCAGGTACTAGCACCAAAATTTTGTGGAATCTTATGTAGAGTTTGACATTTTGTGAAAGAAGGAAAGTTGTGGCAACCTGTATAGATGGTTGTCGGTGCTATTTTGGGTTGGTGGGGAGTTTCCTATAAGAAGTTGTCGGTCACCGAAATCAAAATCTCGTTGCCCCGCCTCGGAAGGACGTTGAGGTTTAGAAAAGTATGAAATCAAAATGAACCTGCATTTTTCATTGTTTAAAAGAAAGAGCACTATACCTCAAACCCTGTATCTATCCCAAAGGATAAACACAAGACTTGAGGATGAGGCTCAATCAAATAAACTAAAAAAAGTATGACATTCNGGATGAGTTTTAATGGATTTGGGTTTAGACTTAAGTTAAGCATGTAGGGCTAAACTTAGGTCAAACTTGAGCCATGGATTAATGTGTTGTGAAGATATGGTGTATCCTAGTTCCAAGTCAGTACCCAGGGTCGATTCTAAGGCGTCAATCCTAAAGCCAAGTAATCCTATAGGGACTCTTCTTGAATTCTCTTATAATGATCTCATTTGCTAAATGTTGGAGGTTAAGATCAATATGTGGAATTTCAAGTTGAGTAAAAAGAAGAGTTTTGGAGGTCAAGTAGCCCTATAGGAACTCTCCTTGAGTTCCCTCATAATGATCTTACCTACTAATTGCTAGAGGTTAAGATCAATATGTGGAATTTCAAGTTGAGTAAAAAGAAGAGTTTTGAATTTATAATGGTGGGGTATCTCTTCTAATTTTCTAGGATTAGTCAATAGGAAAATCCTAAGGCTAGACCTAAGCTACTAAAGAAGTTTCTAGACCTCAACCAAAAGTGAGGTCAACATAACTCCTGAATAAAACAACAGTAATATAAAAGTCTGTTACAGTTTAAACAATAATAATATGACAATAATAACTCCTGAATAAATAGTCTGTTGCAGTTTAAACATTACATACAATGATAAACACGTATTATGTCAACAGGTTCAATGTATTATCATCTATGTCCATTAATAAGCTCGTATACGTCCCTGTGTGTTGTGTTTCAGAAAATTCCTATTCATTGATAGTAGTAATGAGTAAATGTCAAGAAAAATGTATTCTTCAAAATAATGGAAATCACAAAGAAAAAATTTCAACAACATCGAGTTCTCAACCTGACTAAAGTGATCCGACATTGAAAAAAATTTTGGATCGCATTGCAGAACACTATCATGACTTGAACCAGTATCTTTCTCCTTTCCTGTATACAATATTAAATGTTAACAAGTAATGTTTCAGCGAACCAAAGCAGGACTTAAGATTATAGGTAACATTTACTTTTGATTCTCTTATTTTTTTTCCCAGTAGCCTTTTAACCTTGAATTAGATATTCTTTTTGGGCGCATCTTCGTGGGATCATTCACATTTTGCTCTTTACTCAGTGCCTTCTTCTTCTTTGATTTTGAATTTTCCTGAGTTTCTCATCCACTCAGTATGACTTTGACATCGATTGTTAATTTATTAAATGCCTCCAACACAAGCTTCTCGGCAAGTTCATGACCTCGTGTTCTAGTGTCAATCTGACATGCAAATTTATGAATGTGATTGAGATAGACGTGTCCACTTACAGAATTTGACAACATTTATGATCCCTTACGATGTGCATAACCATAACTGTTATATATATCCCTTTTATCATTAATAGACCACCGAAGTAATATATATTTATCAGGGGTTTTACTACATTTTTGTGCTGAAGAACCCTTAGAGCGTGAGCACATAATAAGCCCATAATTTCAAATTTTTTTACAACTACAGGTAATATCAGAATTACCTCTGTCTAGTTTAACAATCCAGGGTCTGTCTCTGTCCTTATTATCGAGAGTTTAAATATGAAATTCTGAATCCATATTAGCAGAGCACTCCACAACAAGCCCACACAAACCATGTAAAAACTGTGCCTCAAACATTGAATATAACTTCCTTGTGTAAATTAGAGCAACTAGTCTCAACACAACATTTTTTTTTAAAGTGGGAGAAATTCTAGACTGCTGACATTTAAAATCTTCATCCTTCTAATTTCTTCTCTAAGATTTCATGATATTTTCAAGACCCAAAAACATTCAGTAAGTGTGCTTGTTGCCTTGGAGACATCATGACAAATCTTATTAGTGGACTCACTTCTTTGTGTTGATAGGATCCCCATTACAAAAATTTCTTTATTGAAAGCGGTTGACCACTTATACCTGATATTATACAATTCATCCAACCAAACATTCTTGTGTAGGTTTCCTTTCTCGATCATTTCACCCCAAGTTTCTTCAAACTCCTTTTCTGAGTCACATCTGTTTAAACATTTATAAAAAAGATCATTGAATCTCTTGCTACCTAAGCCACAATGGACTTTTCAAGATAATTTCTTGTAAATATGTCATTGACATAATCTATGTGTGGTGTGCGGAAGACACTCTTCAATTGCTTTAGACATTGCTTGATCCTGGTCAGTGAATATTATTATTGGATGTTTGTTATCCATTATACAGATAAAGGCTTTGAGTAACCACTTGAATGATTCAATCATTTTGTTTGACAAAAAACCAACACCTAAGAGAACATTCTGTAAGTGGTGGTTCACACCGACAATCAGAGCACAACATAAATAGTATTTATTCAGTCTATAACTAGTATCAAATATTATTACAACCTCAAAGCAATCGTAATCAATCCTGAACATCCCATCACACCATAAAAAATTCATCAAACAACTCAACTCATCAATTTGGAAGTCCCACGCAAACATTGGATCCTCCGCTTGTCGCGTAGTGAACTATTTTATGAGAGAATTAGCATCCCCTAGCTCAATTTAAACTCTTCTCTCTCTTTGTATAAAATTATATGCATCCCTCTTTGTGCAATCAAGATTCTCCACTTCTCCAACCTAAGTAGCGAGGAATCTGAATGCATCACTGGTTATAATCCCTTATTTTATCATTGATCTGAGGATATCAACACTGATGTCACACACCTTTCTGCTGGAACACAATCGATGCTTGTCACCATCCTCCGCCAACAATGGTTGCGACTTTCTATGAATTTCTTAACCCACTAGTTGCCTTCTAAATCAACAAAATATTGGATCATGGATAGACAACCAGTCCTTGTGTCCGCTCTTTTGAATCTCACCGTGATAGTGTCCTTCAACTCTTTCTTGAAACCAACCTTACCACAAACAAAGTCCTTTTTCTGAATATTCTTTGAATTTGGTCAGAAACCATTGTGTTTCTTTTGCATAGTAAATCCAATATGGTGTGCATATACACAATACTGTTCATAGGCTTCCTTCTCATTGTGGACAATTGCATGAATCAATTTCTCTGCCTCAAGTGACTGCAAATTTAAAAATTAGCATTATAACCCCAAAAGGAAATTAATACAAGGCTACAATACATAAATCACACCATCATAAAACCATAATATAACCCAAATAACACTATTGTAATTCCAATATAATAGGCCAATCAAGTCCCGTTAAGAAATATTATTAGCATCATTGTTAAAAGCCTATAATAGACAGATAACACTATGATAAAAACACAATAAAGCCCTGATAACACAATTAGAATTCCAATATAAGACTCCGATAAAATGTCTTATTAGATCAAATAACACTAGGATAACCCCATGATAATACCAAAAGAACACCACATAACCACCCCACCATATAGGAGACCTTACAGGCAAAAAATACATGCATAATACCACAATAACACAAGCATAACACCATTAAATGTCAAAATAATACACAAAAATAAAACCAAGTCAGCAGATTCAATATTATCTTAATAACACTATGATACTACCAAAATAACACCAAATCTCCACGATAGTAATGTTACGAGCAAATGATACTGTAACACTTTGACACCATTACAGGGATGAGAATAGCTACCCATTAACCCCATCACGACGATGAGAACAACACTTCATTATTATAGTTATTTAACCCACTAAGACTATGAAGAACAATCAGAAATGGAAGAAAACTCTAAAAATAACCAGTATATCACCATTATATTACCTAAACAACACCTTGTCCCACCCTAATTGAAACTTAGAATTACACGTAAGATAAAATCGAGCAAACATCATTAACAAAATAAATATTCCTTAAAACCTAAATCTGCAGTCAAACAAGTATAACCTACCTGCCAAATTCCTTCTATCGCATATAAACTCAGCTCATTCTCATGATTCTGAAAAATATTTTGAGATTTCAGCTCATTGTCATGTTTCTCGTAAGTATTTTGAGATTCCAACAATATTTTCTCGTCAAGAAATACTACCATCGAACCAGGTCCACCGAATACGAATGGATCCTAGGAAGGCAACAAAATGAGAATATTCTAAATCCCTATACCTAAAGGAGACTAAATATGCCTTTTTTCTAATTGGCGGGAAGTGAAAATGACAAAAATGCATTTTTTCTTGCTTGGGCGGGATTCAGGCCAGGTCGGGCGTAATATAATAGAGTTTTTAACCTAAATAATAGTAGTGGGGCTAGATTCCAAGTGGCATTTTCTAATTAGCTACCGCATGCAGGCTTCCATGCGTTGCACGTATGAAATAATTTTTCCATAGTGATGACAATAGTGACTGAGGCAAAGAGGGCTCGTTTACTAGAGAAAATATCGACTCCGCTTGCAATAAAAAATAATAAAATCTATAAAATCTATATTCAGGTGTTATTTGTGTTTTTCAAGTGTTATTGATGTATTATAATATAGAGAATATTCTCAGAATATAATAACACGTGAATAACATACAATAACACGTGAATAACATAGAAAAACACGGGGAATATTCTCCCGTGTTACTGGGCCAATATTTTTTTCTGTCACCTCCACGTGGCGTGATTTCATTGGACTTCGCATGTAACTCTACGTGTAGAGTCCTGGTGCAATTTTTTTTTTATTTAGTGACCTCACACAATTTTGTTTTAACATTGGGCCTTCTCATAAAGTTGGATTTCCTTGAGATGATGGCCCTTCCCGTTCAAAAGTGTCATTCCTCTTTTCCCATATTGATCGATTTTTTATACTTATGAATTTCAATGAGAAAATCCAACTATGTAGCCTGATCAAACTGCATAAAAAAATTAAAAAAAAAACACTCATTTCGTGTGACCCGACCCGAATCCAGCCCAAAAAGCAAAAAAGTGACTTTTATCGAATGCAAATCCCACCAAAATTGATTTTTTGCATTTTATTTTGCTCACATCAGTCCGCAAAAGCACATTTTGTCACTTTAGATTATCTTGTCACTGGGTTTAGAGCACGTGAGATAGATTTCTCTGGCGACGAAGAAATATTGGTGATGGACTCAAGAAATAATGTCAACCAGTTTCGATCACGTGAGTTTAGTTTAGTTTTATTTTGGTGTGAGTTTTTTATTTGAATTGTGTTCTACTAGTTCTTATTGGTTTTTGTTAGGTGTTTTAGTTTATTGTTAGTTTGATGCTATTGTATTATATAAAGTTAATTTTTTTAGTGTTTAGGATTACTATGGTGTTATGTTTATTTTTTGTTGGTGTTATTCTAGTTTTATTTTACTATTTTGTTTGTGTTATTAGTGTGTTATTGTAGTGTTATGTTTTAATTTTTTGTGATTACAGTGTTTTAATGATTTTATTGTTGTGTTATTATTGTGTTATTATTGTGTTGAAACTAGTGTAGTGTAATTTCGGTGTTATTGTGATGTTATTGTGGTGTTATTGTTGTGTTATTATGGTGTTAGTGTGGTTTTTATGGTGTTATTGTGGTGTTATTGTGGTGTTATTGTTGTGGAGAGGTCCCCATTCAAGGGATTTTGGCTAAGCATGGGTCTAAGTGTGACATTAAAAGGTTTAAAAATCTTTTTAAAGAGGCTTAAAAGTGGTTTGTCCTCTGCCATTTATAGCATGATGAAGTGGCATGGCTCTCATGGCTCACCTATGGCTTGAGAGTGGCTTCATGGCTTTTCCTTGGCTTGGCTAATTTTCATGAGAAGATATTTTGGATTTATTTAGTACTTTTGGAGAAGTTTGGCATGATGCTTCATTTAGAATGATTTTGGCAAGAATTGGAAACTTTAGGGAATGATATTTGATTAAGTGGATGATAAAGAGAAAAGTAATTATCATGTGGGCTTTGGATTTGGGCTTTTGAAATTAGATGTGGTGGTGTTGAGATTTTAAAAATAGGGGTGAATTTGGGCTAAAATTTAGGTCAATTAATTGTTGAGTTTGGTGTAGGGAGATTTCATGGAGAGTTTGAAAAGGATTTCAAGTGATTTTGAATTGAATTGGAGGGCTAATTTGGTGGATTTAATCATGTACTCAAAATTAGGAAATTGAGCTTGCAATTGGGTCAAATTGAGCTTGTATTTTAATGGGATTTGGATTGGGGATACTGAATTTTAGTTTTAAATTGAAATTGGACAAGATTGAGGTCAATTGGGCCAAGAATGAGGATAATTTGGGGAAATTGGGCCCTCAAGGGCAAATTTGGGGCTTTTGGTCAAATTGGGTAAAATTGGTCAATTTGGGTCAATTTAATGGTTAAAAATTGGAATTAGGAATATTTGGGATGATTTTGGAAATTTTGGGAATTTCTAGACTTTTTGAAATTTTTGGGTCATGAGGGGCATTTTAGTAATTTTTGGCATTTTTTGGAAATTTTTGGGAATTGTGTGATTCAAGTGGATTTTGGTCAATTTAGGTAGTGGTGAGTGGTTTGAGATGAGTTTTGGGAAAATTTGGGTATTTTTAGTAATTTTAGAATTTTTGGCAAAAATTTGGGTTGTAGTTTGGGCTAGAATGTGCAAGTAAGTCACGAAGTCATGCCAAACCAATAGGAGCCATATGAGGATTCATTTTGGATGGTCAATATGTTGGTTATAACCCTCTCAGCCAAAGACAAGGGGGTATATGTTCATTCATATGAGCTTTCCAGAAGGAATCATTGGACAAAATCAAGCGGTCTTAGGGTTTGGAGTATGCAAGAAAGTTTAGTGTGTGCAAGCCATTTCAACCACACCACACCACCCAGGGTTAGTTCTAAAGTCTGACCATCCTATGAGAGACTCCCCTTGAGTTCCCCCATATTGACCCCACATACTAAGTGCTAGAGGTTAGAACCAATATGTGGAACTTCAAGTTGAGCAAAGAAGAATTTGGAATTTCTAAAGGTGAGGGTTCCCTTTCTAGTCTTTTAGGAATAGTCAACATGAAAATACTATGGCTAGACCCTAGGCTACTAAAGAGAAAAAAACTAGACCTCAACCAAAAATGAGGTCAACAAATGGACCCCTAATAGGTGTGCTGTGCTGGGCAAGCACACCGCACGTATTGGTGTTGATTGACGAGATCAACAAACCAACACAGATTTTCTAAGTCAATAGACCTAGAATAAAGAGTAGATGTTAGTGAGAATTGTTTTCTCAAGGGAATTGGAAAGTGAATATCTAATCAAAATAAGAGCTCAAAACTCCCGCTGGGGATTAAAAGGTGGATTTCAAATTATCAGGTTTCAGGTATATTGAAGGACAAAAATTAGGATTCCCCAAGATGGGAATTGAAATTCGGGTATCAATCACGGAAGGAGAATCAGATGCCTTAATCCATTTAAGGTGGTGTTAAATCAATCTCGAAGAATGGGAGCGGGATGCCTTGAATAATTTGAAGGGCTCGTTCCCCCCTAAAGTTTGATATTTGGACCATTGCAAGGTAATGTAGAATCGAATGTCTGTATCCTCTTCCTCTAAAGTTGATATGTGGATCATTGCAAAGCAATGCGGAATCAGATGCCTGCATCCGCTTCCTTTAAAGTTGGTATGTGGATCATTGTAAAGCAAAGTAGAACAGATGTCTATATCCTCTTCCTCTAAAGTTGGTATGTGGATCATTGCAAAGCAATGCAGAATCAGATGTTTGTATCCTCTTCATCTAAAGTTGATATGTGGATCATTATAAAGAACGTGGAATCAGATGTTTGTATCCTCTTGCTCTAAAGTTGATATGTGGATCATTGCAAAACAATACAGAATCGAATATTTGTATTCTCTTCCTCTAAAGTTGATATGTGGATTATTGCAAAGAAATGAAAAATAGGATGTCTGTATCCTCTTCCTTTAAAGTTGGTATGTGGATCATTGCAAAGCAATGCAGAATTAGATGTCTTTATCCTCTTCCTCTAAAGTTGATAGATGGATCATTACAAAGCAATGTATCCTCTTCATCTAAAGTTGGTATGTGGATCATTATAAAGTAATGCGGAATCGGATGTCTGGATCCTCTTCCTTTAAAGTTGCTATGTGGATCATTGTAAAGAAATGCCGAATCGGATGTATGTATCCACTTCCTTTAAAGTTGATATGTGGATCATTGCAAAGCAATGAGGAATCAGATGTCTATATCCTCTTCCTCTAAAGTTGATATGTGGATCATTACAAAGCAATGCAGAATCAGATGTTTGTATCCGCTTCCTCTAAAGTTGATATGTGGATCATTGCGAAGCAATGCAGAATCGGATGTCTGTATCTGCTTCCTCTAAAGTTGATATTTTATGAAAATATATCACTACATTGGGAAGAAATGCTCAAGGACTCAGATCCAACCTAAGAGGTAGCAGGAAAGATCAGATTAAGAAGGAAAGCACAAGGACTCAGATCCAACTCAAGAACTGATCGGGAATATATTAATACATAGGGAAGGAATGCTCAAGGACTCAGATCCAACCCAAGAGGTAGCAAAAAAGATCATACTGAGAAGGAAAGAACAAGGACTCAGATCCAACTTAAGAGCTGATCGTGAATATATTATTCATTGGGAAGGAATGCTAAATGACCCATATCCAACCCAAGAGGTAGCAGGAGGGAATCAGAATCTCAGTACTGACTTCAAGAGAAATATGAAAATAGTGCAGAGAATTTGTGGTGTTGAGCTCATCAATATGTGTCATATGAAGATTGACATTGGTGAGAAAAAATTGTGAAATTTTGTGCAGAATGTGCAATTTTGCGGGGATATGAAGAAAACTGGTGCAGACCAGGATAGTTGTACTGTGCAAGCAGAGAGTAAGAAACTCAGACTCGAGAGAAACAAACACAACAAATTTTATCATTTTCTTTTCTTGTTGTTTTTCATCACATTTAATTATCAAAATATATTTTCAAAATTTAATTTTCATTGATTGATTTTTCAAAAATATTTGAAGTTTTAACATCAGACGTTTGTTGTGTCATTATAATCTAGAACCACAAATGGTTTTGTGGCTCTTTATCAATCGCGCGAAGAGAGCAATTTGACAAGCAAGTTGGAATCTGAAAGAAATTTTTTTAATCTACTTCAAATACTAGTTACAGACCAAGTACATGCTGAAGTATCAAAAGACAACATGCTGAATACATCTGAGAAATCAAATGCTGAATACATATCATAAGCTGAACATATCTGATACATGCCTCATCATATCTACTGCATCAAAGCACAGTACAAAAAGGTGTCCACTGACTGTACATCCTTGGCGGGGTGAGCTCCGGATCACACTGATCTACTAAGCCACACTCCTGGACAAAAACTCCCTTTACGTGTACTTAGAGGTGGAACCTTCTCATAGCTCATAAGGCTATAGTTCTTCCAATTATAGGTTTGGATGGAACCCCCGTGCTATTTTACTATCTTGCATTCTTTGGAATGTTACAGATACTCTGGGATATCGCACTCCCGGAATGCAGTGTTTGGACAAATTGGCCCCATTTCCTTTTAAAATAGTACTGATCACATCGGTAGTGGAATCTCAATGGACCTCTGAACTCCCTAGGGCCAATGATGTTGATTTCTCTTCCAAAGAGTATGTTGCTCCTGCTCATGAAAGACATTGTGCAAAAAGGTTTAACAAAGTCATGGTTGTCAATATGGGGAGGAATGAAATCCCCCTTCTCATAAATGTTAATTATACAACTATTCGGGATGCAGTCGGGTGGCAGTATACTCCATCGAATAGGCCTCTTGACCATTTCTCTTTATTCCATAAGGCATTGGATCCACCTCATCGTATCTTAAGATTTCAGAGGGGTTCCCTTACCTATCTTCAATAAAATTGTAGCAACATCCACATTGAATGGTTATTCTTCCTTTCACGTGCATCCATTTCCACGGCTCTGAATAAGTTCTCAGCCTTAGCTGACCAGCTCGACCTCTGTCTCTCAGGTCAAACACACAGTCCAAATATCCTTTTTGTCATTTTTGAGAGTACCCAGGTATACAGCGCCAGACCTTCCAAAATGTTGAGAATTCTACCTCAAAGCTCTTCATAGAACTCAAACTCTCTCCTTTTGACTCGCACATTCTTTCTAATTCTCTTGTGGAAACCTCCTCAAGCTGTCTAGGCCGTCTCCTTGTCTCAACATCTACAGGAATCCATGTTTGATATGGTTCTATAGGCAATGGGATGTATGAATCAGCATCTGGATTCCCTGCCTCCTGGGCTCCCACACCGGCGACTGTGAAATCTTGAATAGAACTATTATAATCAAAATGTAGAATGTTGCATCTCGGGCATTCAACAAATATTAATCCAGTAAATTCTCCCATGGAAATTCAACATTGCATAGCGGGCAACCCTTGTAAGATTCATGGGGTGTTTCTATCTGCATCAGCTCTGTGCCCGGTTTTAATTCATCCTTTATATCAAATGGGCTAGAAGAGGTCTCCTTCATGCATGGATCATAAATCTTCCCCTCAGGAATAAGGGTGAGTTGACATGCTGCTTCTTTCTATCGTCTTCTTTCTTCTCGCAGGAAGGCTCTATGTTTATGTCGATTGGCATTGCGATGCTGAGTTCTTCTGAGTGGTGCATCCGACACTCTCTCTTCATCAACACCAACTGAATCCTGTGTTGGAGCAGTTATAAGGGACTGTAGACGACTGGTTCCTTCGATTGGATATAGACATTGAGTGATTACTTTCTTCCTCTTCTGTGAGGAGTCTTCTATGATGCCCATCTTTAATAGAGATGGTAATCCTTCTTTCTCCTGGTGACTAATGACATCCATCAGGGGGACCTCATATTCTATATTGACTTAAGTAAAGTCTAAGTCCATGTCTATAATACCACTCTGAGTAGCCCTTTCTTCATTAAATGCGAGATTGAGGCCATCTTGAAAAGAGAAAATCAGCTTGCATCCCGACATTTTTTCTGCAGAAGACAGAAAAATATTAGTGCACTGACATTCATCATGAACAAGAATAAGAACGAAACACTTAATTTTTTTTATTATTATTCGCAAATTTTACTTATTCAATTTAATTTAATTTTTATTAGGTTTTGAAAATTAGAAACAAAAGAAGAGAAACAAAGTAGGCAAATTTCAAAATTTTTCATTTTATTGAGGTTAATTTATTACAAAACTCGGGACCCAATCGTAGACGCCTGACCAAATAGATAACCCTAGAATAATCAAAATTTTAAAAGCAAATGTTGGTTTCAAGCAGTGTCACCTTGGGTAGTATATCTTTAAGTAGCGGCCATTGACCGACAACATAGGTCTTTCACCTCAGAAATCCACCAGCTGGTAAGCTCCTCCCGAATAAACTTCCTCTACGAAGAATGGTCCTCCTAACTTGGTTCAAAATTTTCACCTATTTTGTGGTGCACAAGAATAGGCCTTTTGAGAATAAGAACAAGATCACCGACTTTAAACTCCCTCAGGCGGACCAATTTGTCATGAGCCCGCGCCATCCTTGCTTGGTAGAGAGCTCCAAGTGGTATTGTGCTTCTAGTCATTTTCCCTCAAGACTTTCTAATTTCTCAAGTATGAGTTTTGCACTTTCTTCAGTTGTGATTTGGTTAGCAACGACGACTCTGAGAGTTGGTGTCTGAACTTCTAGCGGTAGTATAGCCTCAGACTCGTACACAAACGCATAAGATGTACATTGAGTGGGAGTCTTGAAGGTCATCCGGTAGGCCCATAAAGCTTCTAATAGTTTTTATGCCAATCTATTTTCTTTTCATCCAGTGTCTTCTTTAAGATTTGCATGAGCATTTTGTTAAAAGCTTTGGCTAAGCCATTTGTCCTGGGATAGTAGATTGTAGAGTATCTCCAAACTATCCCATGTTGTTTGACAAAGTTGTTGATCTTTGTGCTCTTGAAGGTTATCTCATTGTCGAAAATTACCCTGCGTGGAACACCCAAACGGTAGACTATTTTGGTCTTGAAGAATTTTAGAACATGTTGTACTGTAACCTCTTGTAATGGCACTGCCTCTGCCCACTTTGAGAACTAATCCGTAATGGCAAGGATAAATCTGTGTCCCTTAGAGGATGGAGGATCTATGAGACCTATTATGTCTATGCCCCAACACTCAAATGCCCACAAGGTAAAAATTGGGTGTAGCACATTCGGAGCTTGGTGTAAGGCTACCCCATGCACTTGACAAAGGTGACACCTTATAGCTATATCCATGCAATCAAATATCATTGCTGACCAATAATATCTGAGTCTCTTGATCTTCATCTTCATCTTTGGCCCTGATTGGTGAGCACCACATAATTCAACATGTACTTATTTTAACGATATTCTGTGCCTTTGCTCTGCTTAGACATCTCAGCCACATCTGATCAAACGATCTCCTATAGAGGACATCTCCTATTAGGGCATATGACATAGCTCTTCTTTTGATGTGATATGCCTCAAACTTATCCTCTAACAACTTTCCAGTTTGCAAATATTCTTTTAATTGCTCGTGCTAATCTTCATTGATGCCAGCCACTGATTTCATCATTCCTTCTTCTTTATCAAGCTTATGTAGATTTTTGAAGTTGATTTAAGATAATACTCATCTTCCTTGTAGTGTAATATAAATAGAATCCTCTGGTAGACATGTCAGTCCTTAGCAAGTTTTTCTAGAGCATCGACATGGGCATTATCTCCCTGAGGAATCCTATATAGAGTCACACTAGGGATCTGTTCGAGCAGCTTCATTGTATACCCGTGGTATTCTGCTAGCCTTGGCTTCAAAATCTTGTATTGCCCTGCGAATTGTTGGATGATGAGTTGAGAATCACCATAGATTTCAACGTCTGTTATATCCATCGTGATTGCCAACTCCAATCCGGTGATTAGCGATTCATATTCTGCTTCGTTATTTGTACACGACTCTGTCAGGTGGTAGGAGAATCTCAACATACTTTTATCTGGCGTGATGAAAATCAAACCAACCCCTGCTTTGCCCGGTATAATCATTTTTTATCCTTTATCTTTCCTGGCTAAAGAAGCCCCATCTAACTGCATTTCCCAATGTCAGGCACTGGAGGGTTCTATTTGCAATATTTGTTCATCTAGTTGTTCATTGTTTAGTTGGTACCTAGTTGAAAGTGGGTGGGCTGCGAGAACATCCGCTAAAATCTGGCACTTGATAGTGCGGAGGGAAATGAAAATTATATCGAATTGCAATAAAACCATCGACCATCTTGCTAGATGTTTGAAAAGTGCTGGTCGGGTCATTAAATATTGCAATGGATTAAATTTTGAAATGAGGGTAATTTTATGAGAAAGCATGCAGTGTGTAAGCTTTTGGGCGGTGAATATTAAAGCTATTTTGTTTATGTCGGTATTAGACAGTGACTCAAGTAGTAGAGTGCGTTTTCCTTACCCTCGTTATTGACTTAGGCTAATAGGGCTTCCGAGAGAGTCGTTTAAAGCCGCGGTATAAAGTATGAACGATTTTCTCGGGAAAGGGGCTGCCAAAATAGGAGGTGTCATTAAGTATCCTTTAACATCCTCGAAGGCCCGTTGGCATTTCTCTTCCTAAACAAATTTAGCATCATTTTTAATTAATGTCAAGAAGGGTTGACACCTACTTAAGAGATTAGAATTAAAGCGTCTTAGATATGCCAATTTTCTTTAGAAGAAACATAATTGTTTCAATGTTTTGAGAGGAGGCATTTCCAAAATAGCTTTAATCTTATCCGGGTCAATCTCAATTCCCCGATGATGAACAATGAATCCTAGAAATTTCCTGGAGGTGACGCAGAAGGTGTACTTTAAGGGATTCATCTTAAAATTATATTATCGTAATCATTCAAACACGATCCTCAAATCCTACAAATGGTCTATTTTCTATTTACTTTTGATGATCAAATCATCCACATAGCATTCCACTTGGTTGTGAATGAGATCGTCAAAGATCTTTGACATTGCTCGTTGATATGTTGCTCTGGCATTCTTCAACACGAATGGCATCACTGTGTAACAGAAGATCCCAATCGGCGTCCCGAAAGCTGTAAGTGTTGCATCTTGTGGAGCCATTTTTATTTGATTGTATCCTAAAGATCTATCCATAAAGGAGAAAATTTCATGTGTCAAAGTGATGTCCACCATTAATTCTGGTATTGATAATAGAAATTCATCTTTTGTACACACGCCTTATTTAAATCCCTAAAGTTGACACATACACAAATTTATCCATTCTTTTTCTTAACTGGCACAATGTTGGCTAGCCATGTGGGGTATTGCTCTTCCAGCACAAAGTTATCATTTATTAACTTCTTTACTTCGGTAATGACTTGTTGCTGTATGTCGAGGCGCATCCTTCTGGGGGCTTGTTTTACTGGGTCATATTTTTTTCCACCCCAAGCTTTTGTACTACAACTTTTGCTGACAGCCATGGAATTTCATCATAACTTCAAACGATGCAATCTTTAAATTATGATAATATTCTTATCAACTCCATGGATTCTTCCTCACCGAGTAAAGAACTTATGAAGGCTGGTCGAGGCTGCTCCTCAGTCCCAAGGTTGATTTCTTTAAACTCATCAATCGTTGACTTAATTTCTTCTTCGAATTTTGATGGAGCATCATGTATTAACTGATCTTGAGAGTCATTCTCTACATCAAGACAACCCTCCTTCAATCTTCTAGTAAAAACCATGCAAAATTCCAAATCATCAACTTGTCATATAGTACAAAATCTGAGACCTTCTTTCGAGTTAGGAGTTCAACTTTTAGCATCTCACAATTTTTCAAAAAGTTGTAGCTTATCTTTTGGCATTTGCTTTGGCACATACCCCTGTTGATTAAATTTTTGTACACAAGGAGAAAAGTAACCTAAAGATAATTCCATTAATTCATTAGAATCCTCTTATACATTTAAATTATTTTCAAGAATGGTAGAAGGGGAAGCGCGGTAAAACTTGATCGGCCTTAAACCAAAACTACAGACTTCCTTGACCTCAAACTCTTGATCTTTTGAGGGTAGATCAGAGTAAGGGTCATAGCATTCACATAGTGATTGATCTGATCATACATCGACTCATATTCATCTTTCTCCACATTTTTCATGGAGATCTCGTATTGAGGTTTCTTTTGCTTTATCATCATCATTTTTTTTCAGAACCTTCTTCATCAAAGCTTTCTTTCATGTCAATGGTTATGGTCAGCCTAGTTCGTTCAATAATCATGTTGGTTTTTCTTCATCCACGTCCTCATCCTTGATCTCCGGTGTATGGGCTAAAAGAACCTCTACCACCTCGTTGTGAAAAGACTATAGTAGATTGTCAAAGCATAGTTGAATGACCTCTTTTTTGTGATTCTTCTGAGTCTTCCACCTAATTTTATACAACTTCATGTGAGAAGACTGTTTTCTTTGGGGGTGCATAGTATGCAACATCTTCATGAATGCCTACTTCATGAATTGGAACGGTTGTAAATCCCCTTTAATACAATGTTCTTGTCCTTCATTGAAATATTTGATGTATTAGTACAATGATGATGGGACCATATTATGCTCGTGAATCCACGGTTGTCTAAGTAAAGCATTGAAGAAGTTTCTGCGTCGATGATATGGAATTTTGCAGTTGTTTCTAGTTCTCCAGCTTTCATTAACAATGTAATCGATCCAAGGGCTCTTTCTCCCTTCTGATTAAATCCTCTTAACTTCATTTTATCAGCTGTAAATACTTGAGCTTTAATGTCTAAATATGCCAATATCTGTAGACTCATTAAGTTTAGTGATGCTTCCAGGTCTACCAAAACTCTGGGCAATACAAATTTGCGGATATTAATGGAGATGTAGAGTGATCGGTTATGGTTGGTGGTACCAAGCAATAAGTCTTCATCTGTGAATGTTATCTTAGGCTGTTCTTTTAACGAACAAATTTCATTTTAGGATGTGCTGGACAACTGAGCTAAGAAAATCTCTGGGTCGAGCAAGGTTGTAACCAGAGTCTCTCTCATCTCCTTTGATAGGATTAGAGCATGGTTGATGCTTAATTTTGTCGGCAACCTCCTAAGATGAGCTAGCATGTTATAATCAACTTTGTATAATCCTCTGATTTTCAATTGGCTATGTGGCTCTTCCACTGGAGGAGGTGGAGATATCTCTTCCTGAGTGACTGTTTGTTTCCCCTTATCCACTAAAGCTATTCTTGGAGGTAATATCTTCCCACTCCTTAGATTTGCTTCTATGATTTCCTCTTCTTGAGAGGCTGTAGGCAAAATTTCTGGTGTCTCTTCTTCATCAGAGAGATCTAAGCTGATAGCAAGCGGTTCACCATGACACTCGAGGACTGGCTCCTCACTACCGGTGCTATCATAACCGACATTATCAATGTCTTCTTCATTCTCACTAACAGGCTCATTAGACTCAAGTACGATTTGAGGATCGGTTTGGGAATCAAGAACGGGTTTGGATTGAACAAAATCAGTTACATTATCATCAAAAACAGTCAAAACGTAGCCAAAATCATAATCATTATATTCATAGTACCCCGGTGGGGCAAAAAGATAATCATACATGGTTAGAGGTTTGAGGATTCTCTTCCCCGAATCTAAAATAACCAATCTAACAGAGGAAGCCCCTATCCTACCCCCCACACTATCAGTCTTCGCAATGTCACTCTTTTCTTTCTCTTTAGGTTGGTGTGACTTTTTTGGCAAAATCTCCAACTTTGGCAGAATAGGCTGTAGACTCTGAACTGTTGCCTGAGCTGAAGCGATCTAAATTTGATCCAGTATTTTCTTAGATTATTTGCTCCAAACTATACTCCATCTATCTTTTCTGCATATGGTTCTATCAAAACAATTGGCTCAGACAAAATCATATTCACAAAACCTTTTTTAGGTTCTTTTAAATATTCCTTCGGGATTGTTATGTTTCCCTCTTTAAAGTTTCTCTCGAGCTAGTCCTTGAAGATGAACCAACCTTCTATCGTATGTCCTAACATTCTGTGGTAGGGGCAAAAATTGGGATATTCTTTCTTGTCAACTTCTTACAGCTTCTTTGGCTCTGACAATCTAAATTTTGGTTTTTTTCATTAAGTTTCTGAACATCATTGGTACAACCTCATCTTTGAGAGAATACACTCTTCTCCTTTGTTCTAAAAGAGTCAAACCCGTTCTAACTTCTGCTAGGTATGGTCCTCCCTGGTATGATTGTTGGCTGGATTGACCATACTGTTGTATTTGTTGCTGAGCATGCTGTAATGATTGCTGAGAATTTTAGTGAGAATGCTTTGACTGTATCTTTATCGGTTGTTTTCCCTTATCAACCGTTGCCACCATCCCGAACCTCTTTTCAAATGCCCTGGTCATCTTGGATTTCTCTGCTTTCTCTTGGGAATCCATATGTTTAACTTCCTTCTGTAAACTACTGGCTTTATTTAACAGCTTCTCAAAGGACTTGATGATGAGTCCCTTGAGCATGAAAGAGACTGGTCCATGTATTCTTTTGAGTAGAATCTCAATCGCATGTTGTTCCTGTAGTTGAGGTTCACATTTCATGCCAAGGTTTCTCCACATCAAGATATAATCCACTAGAGTCTAGTTGGGTCTTTTCTTCTCCACTACGAGATCTCCAATAAAAACATGGTGCTGTGCTCAAGCAAATTCTCCTTACAAACATCTGTTCTAATTTGGTGAACGTCTTAACTGATATGTTAGGTAACTCAACAAACTAATTAAAAGTAATTCCTGACAAGCTGCTGATGAATTGTCGGAAGACTAAGGCTTCATTTACTCTAGTGTTTCCACAACTGGCTCGAAAATGTGCTAAATGTTGTCTGAGATTTCCGGTCCCATCGAATGTCTTGAAGTTTGGTGACACAAAACCCTTGGGGTTGGGTACAACATCAAACTCATTCGGGTAAGGTCTACCCCTTGAAATCAATGTTCCACCCTTAGATTAGGCTATGGCCTCTCGAACTTTTTGTTCAACCAATTGTTTAATATCTTTCTATGGAATGGTGTTTGGTGAGGAATCTTTCTTTTGCTGATCTTCTCCATTAACGGAGGCAACTTCTCTTCGTTCATCGGTAATATGAATTATTTCACGCTGGTTAACCCCTGGAGAAGCTACCTGCCGTGACTGGGATTGCCCATTAATCGTAGCCATGGAGGCCATGGTGGCAGCAATTTTATCCATTCTCTTTTCCATTTGGCTGATGTGCTCATCTCTTACAAAAATGACTTTATGTAAGTCATCCGCAGTGTTCCCTTTGATGAGAGGTTGGGCATCGCACGCAGATGAAGCAACTCTAGTCTCAATGACTTGAATATCCATGAAATCTTCACTGAGGTAATCACTGAAATCAAAATCCCCATCATCGTCATCATTAATGACTACACCATGCTCTTTGGCCAACTATGAGTTTTTCAAATTTTTCTTCAATTATCACCTCTTGAATCCTCTTGAGGTATGGAGGAATTTCCTAAACATCCTTCACTTGTTCATCAAATTTTGGAGCAATAGTTGCAACGATATTGGATACTTTGAACTTTTGCTTCATTCTGATGCTTTGAACTTTTGCTTCATTTCGCCATTCTGCCCTGTGAGCTCACTAGACTATATTGGTATGTCGACTTTGGGTACCCACACTTTCTTTAAATTGTTTGCATGCTTCGTATATTGAATAACCTTCATATAGAGTAAAATAAGAAGTATCTTTTCTAAGCTGAGTAGTATTTGAAAGTAGAAAATACTTGGTCAAGAATTTTTGTGCCAACTCTCCCTAAGTTCTAATATATCAAGATACTAACAAATTTAACCACATCTTAGCTTTATCTTATAAGGAAAAAGGAAAAACACTAAGTATAACAGTGTCAGTTGATATGTCATCATATTAAAATGTAACACACAATTCTAAAAAGCTTGCAAGGTGTGAGTTTGGATCCTCATATGGTGTTCCTCTAAACTGATTGTTTTGTACCATTTATATGATATCAAGTTTAACTTCAAATGATTTACCCGCTATAGCAGGGGTTTGTATGCTTAAGTGAATTTCATTTGCCGTAGGATTTGCATAGTCCCTTAAAGCTCTTTTTAAATTATGATGTTCATTTTCAACAATTTTGTTATTTAAGTGATTTTGTGATGTGTTTGCCATTACTTGAAATTTATAAAGTTCTTTTCATTTTCAAATTTTCTAATGGTTCGTTCTAACTCAGACTCATAGAGCACTAAACCTTCAGATCCTAAACTATGCATTCAAAATTAAAAATTCAAAAATAAAATGTAAAACAAAACACTTAAAAATAAAATATTTTTGATATTTTTTAGGATTTTTTTTACTTTTTTAGTTTTTTTTGCTATTTTTATATTTTTAGAAAATAAAAAATACTAATAAAATAAAATAAAATATAATTCTCTTAAGATAATTCTACAACCAAATAAAAATAATAATTTCTAAGTCTGAAAGTTCTGTTAATTCTCCAGCAACGGCGATAAAATCTTGACCCAATCCACAATTATGTAATTATTTAAGTCTGAAAAGGTGGCCAAAATGTTGACCCAATTTATATTCAACGGCTAGTGTGCAAAATAAATGTGTGATTAAATTGATTAATGATTTACACGCTAGGATTACTATGCAAGTATACATATCATTTTAAGTAATATAGAGTTATCCTTAAAAACCTCAGTATTGAACCCACAGGGAGTAATAAGTATACAATGCTAAGTTAGAAATATTTATATTTAAATTATAAACTAAATTCACAGGAGAATAACATTGAACTATTTGTAAAAGTTTATAAATAAAGTGGTTACTTCTAATTTAAACTGAAAGTAAATGCATAGTCTCTAAATTAAAGATGTATAAAGAAGTATGATTATAATAAAAAGTCTTTCCCTTGCAATGAGATTATAAATTAATTCAGGAATCAAATGATTAAAGATAAAAATAAGGTATCGTGATAAATAGGAGCATACCTATTTTTTATACCTTTCGTGCATAAAGAACATTGGCTAATCAAAAGTTAGTTCCAACTTCTATGGTTATGCTGAGTATATTCTAACCTCTCACTTCTAGATTACCCACTGTATCCTATCCATAAAACTAACCAGGGACCCTTCGTTCCAAATTTAGGCTAAATTGGAAAAGGATCAAGCCTATCACCCTAGAAATACCAATTCTATGCCCATCAAAGCTTATCTCCTTGTCTATTTGCACTCCCTCTGGATTTGGCATCTCCTTCCTCTAAGGTTTAGTGTGGTACTCACTAGTTGACGAAATCATAGCCTATTCTATTTTGCAATGGGTTTTAACATCATAAATGACCAATTTGCAAAGTAAATGAAGAACCGACGAAAATACCATTACAAATTTTTANGAAAGTCCTATAGCTAGACCTAGGCTACTAAAGAAATTTCTAGACCTCAACCAAAAGTGAGGTCAACAGCTGCGTTGTGTTCTCTGAATCCAGAGGAAGTCGTGGATAGCGAAGGATGTCCTAAAGAGATTTCAAAGAGAGATTGGTTGAAGATGAATTAGAGTGCTTGTGGGTCGATCTAAAATTGCTTGACCTAGGAGATCAAATATGGGTGATGATGGAGACTTTTGCAGGGAAATTGTGGAGAATATTGGAGAACAAATATCTCATGAAGAGCATGGCGATTCGTCTTCATATGAAGCATCAATTCTACAGATTTCAGATGAGAAGAGGGGTTACAATTGATGAACAATTGAATGAATTCACAAAGCTGTTAGTAGATCTGTTAAATTTAGATGAGGAGTTGGAGATGAAGACAAGATGCTTCTTCTGTTGAGTTCGCTTCCTGATGAGCATGAAAACTTCACTAAGACACTCTTTCATGGGAATGAGGTTTTGAATTATGGTGAAGTGACTACAACATAGTTGAATCATGAGTTCTGTCGAAGAGACAAAGAGTCTGCAAAGTTAGAATCAACTGAGGCACTTACACTCCAATGTGATAAATATGAAAAGAAGAAAAAGAATTGGGAAAAGAAAGATGACAATGACGACACTTCTCAAAAGGGGGCAAGTCTCGTGGGCGTAATCTTGGAAAAAAATAATGTGCTTTCTTTTTAAAGACCGTTCATTAGAAAAAAGATTGTTTGAAGCTGAAGGAGAAGGGAAAGAATGTTACATTTGAGGTGAAAGCCAAAGTCATTCTAGAAAGTTGTGAAGAAACATATTCAGATTTAATGTTATTCCTATTTTCTCACAGTTTGTTTAGATATGACTCATGCTGGATTATGGACACAGGTGATACCTATCACATTTATCTCCATCGAGGGCGGTTCTATACGTATAAGGAGTTGGAGAGCGATGCAATGACTATGAGAAACGATCAAGCTTATTGTACTATTGGTGTAGGAAGTATCTTTATTAGGATGCATGATGATATTGTGAGAGAGTTGACTGATATTAAGTATGTTCAATATACTAGGAAGAATTTGCTGTCATTTGGAACTTTAAAGTCTAAGGGTTTACAAGGTAGTTATTAAGGCACGAGTTCTGAGGATATGTTATAGAGCAAGATTTTTATGATGGGAATTCGCTGCCTTTACTATATTTAGGGTACTACATTGACTGGAATAACTGTTATTGCTGATAATTATTCTGATGCCACTATGTTGTGGCATATGCGGCTAGCTCATGTTGGAGAGGCTTCACTTCATACTTTGGTGAAGAAATGATTGATCAAAGGAGCAAGCACCTGTAAACTTGATTTCTGTGAACATTGTGCATTTGGAAATTTTGGAACTGTCATCCATAGTTGAAAAACTATTTTAGACTATGTTCACACAAATGTTTGGGGCTCGATGAAGATAACATTATTCAACGAGTGAATAAACTGTCTTTTTATTGATGATTACTTCAGGTATGTTTGGGTGTACAACATGAAGCACAAAAGCGAAGTGCTGGAGATTTTCATAACTTGAAAGAAGTGGATTGAGACTCAAACTGATAAAAAGATATAGTGCATCAGATCCGACAATGGGGGAAAATACACTTCAGATGCATTTTTGCAAGTGTGTAAGAGAATTGTGATAGAGCACCACTTCACTGTTCAAGAGACACCACAACAGAATGTGGTGGTAGAGAGGATGAATCAGAGTTTGGTGTATGTTATAAAATGTTGGGTTTGATAAAATCTATTGAGCCAAGGCCATATAATATGCCTATCACTTTGTGAACAGTCTGCCTTCTATAGCTATTGGGAAGAAGACCCCAACGGAGATGTGGTTAGGACAACCTGCAGGAGATTATGAGCAATGAGAGTATTTGGGTGTCCAATTTACTACCAGATGCGGATGATAAACTGGAACCATGAGTAAAGTAGACAATCTTCATTGGCTTCAGACGTAGAGTCAAGGGCTTCAAGTTATATGATTCTTCAAAATAAAAGATTGTCATTAGCAGAAATGTTACATTCGACAAGGCAAGCTTGTTGAAAAATTGAGACTCAAAACAGGTGGAGAGTTCTACTAGGACCACGGATATGCAGCATAAATTGGAATTTGATGCAACTCTATTTGTTTCATAGAGTTCGTCCTCTCTTACTCAGATATCTGATTAAGTTACAGCTAAGGGGTTATCTATTGATATTTCTCAGGCGGAGGTGGAAGAAGAGGCTGAGGTTGAGATTCCTGCTCAAGAATCTATTGCTAAGAGTAGGATCAGGGGCTAGAATGTCCCAAAACTAGCTTGGTTGAGGGATCACATTACATTGGCAATTTCAGTCATAGAGGCTGAAATTCCTTGCCACTACAAAGAAGCGATGGAGAGCCCAAACTTTGATCTTTGGAGAGCGGTAATGGATGAAGAGATGGAATCTTTTCTAAGGTATGGTACTTGGAGGATGGTGAAGCTTCCTATGGGAAGAAAAGATAGCAGATACAAATGGGTTATGCAATGTAGGAAGGATCTCACAGAGCTAATGTGTGGCACCAAGCAAAATTAATGGAAAAAGGCTTTGTGTAACAAGAAAGGATTGATTATGATGAAGTTTTCTTCTCAATAGTCAAGCATCCTTAAAATTTGTGTTTGCTTAGCACTTGCAGAATAGTACACTCTGATCTTGGAGCAACTCGATGTGAAGACTGCATTCCTACACGGAGAATTGCAAGAGATCTATATGTTGCACCTACCTAGATACGAAGCATCAAAAGACTTATTTTGAAAACCAAACAAGCTTTTATATGGGTTGAAGAAGTCACCGCGACAGCGGTATAAAGAAACTGATTAGTTCATGATGGTACAAGTGTACATATGGAGCTAGTATGACCATTGTGCATATTTCAAGAAGTTGACCAACGATGAGTTCATTTACTTGCTTCTTTATGTTGATGATATGTTAATTACATCTTCCAATCAGATTGAGGTTGTCAGGATGAAGAATCAACTGTTCAACATTTCAAAGTGATGGTGTCAGGTAAAACTCGTAGAATGCTCGGCATGGATATTCTCATGTACAAGTTAGCTGGAAAGGTTTGGCTATCATAAGAAGCTTAAGTTCAGAAGGCGTTGAAGAAATTTAAATTTAGGGTTGAAGACTCAAGCAAGGCAGTGAGTCTACCCATTGCATCTCACTTTCACTTAAGTTTAGACCAGTATCTTAACATTGATCAAGAAAGGAAAGATCTGCAATGGTTCCTTATACTAGTGCAATGAGTAGTTTGATGTATGTCATGATTTGTAATAGACCAGACATTGCAAAACCAGTTGATGTTGTTAGCAGTTTCATGCATGATCCAAGAAAGAATCATTGACAAATTGTGAAGAGTATTCTGAGATATCTGAAGGGTGCAGCTGATGTTGGCTTGATGCTTGAGAGGCAGTCATCTATTGCATATTTTTGTGTAGGCCTTGGCTTGTTGATGTTGGCTTGGTGCTTGAGGGGGGACCTAAGCCTTGGCGCAAGAGCGAGTTCAGAGCATGCAGAAAAGAGAGCGAGTTCAGAGCATGCAGAAAAGAGAGCTATAGCCATGCATATCCTGCACTGCAGATATGGCCAACTTCGCTAGCAACTGCCGCTTTAGGCTGACAATGTTCGTTGGACCGTTGCTGCTTCTGATTGCTTCCACCTCTAGCTACCGACCCATCCGACCAACTCCAAAGACTGCCATCTCTGGCTATATTGCTTCCAGTGCCTCCGCCGCCTGAGGCCAACTCTGATCGTCGTCGCCTTAGACCGCCTTCACCACCACCTCTTTCGACCACCACTGCTACCTCCTTCGACCGCCACCACCACTTACCACCGTTGCTGCCTCTGGCTACAACAACATCCAATTAACTTCAGCCTCTGCGACCACATGTGGCCATTGCTGCTTCTGATCACAACCACTTTCTTGTTACCGCCACTTTGAGCCGCTATCAATTCTTGCCAACATCGGTCACCACAACCTCGATCCACCTTCACCACTACCTCTTTCAACTGAGGCCTTTTCTGCTGCCTCTTCTAGCAGCAATCACCACCATCTCTTGTAACCGCTGCCACTTCCATCTACCGTCGCCTTGAACCACTGCCGCCTCTGCTCCCTACCACGAGGCAGCAAGTCCTTCTACACAACGACATTATAACCCTAACATTTGTGTAACCCCTTACCGCTGCTTAGACAATTGGCTGTACCTGTAATCACCAACTGAAAGTAGAATATTTCAACTAGGCAAGACCCAGTGATTTTTTTCTTTTTTGGGTTTTCCGCGTAAAAACTTCTGGTTTCACTACTGGTTGCTTACTTTTATCCAAGTATGTGTTGTATTTTAACGCAACACTAAGATGATAATTCATTACTATGCCATCACGAATTTTCTAGCACCCATCATTACTATTTATATAACTATTAAGACTCAAAAATCATTCACTTTTTTCAAAAAATAAAAGAATAGAATACTAAGAAAATCACTAGCCAACTCACCCACTCTTAAGCACCCTCACAGCTGCAAGTAAACTTGAAAGCCTTATTTATTTTAGCCTTTTTGATCATCATTTATTGACAAAGAAAAAAATACATTAGATGTATGTCAGGATACATAATAGGAGCATCTCAAATAACTGATTTAGTTTTTTGGGTAAAGTTACATACATATCAGATATAAAATTCATATGTATTTACATATTAACACCTAAAGTTGGATATCTTATTTTCATGTCTGGTAATAATAGAAGGTGGGAATTACATACACAGCTTATAATGTTCATAAATTTACTTATCAAGTACCTAAATTTTCATATTTATATTTAGAACACTTTATATGATAACCTGTGCAAATGAAAATATTATTTATAATGTGATGATAATTGTGTGCTATGCATGTAATGATCCTTAAAGATACAAGCTACGAATAAAGGATGAAATTTATTGGGGGCAATGTGGATTTGGTTTAATAGAGTGTTGGCAGCCAGCTTGTCGATTTAGCAGTGGATCATGTGAAGCTACAGAAACTGTGATTTGATGAGTATAGGTTGGGCTATCACTGATGGGATGGGCCAATCATTACAATTGTGAAATAATTATATATATATATATATATATATAAAGCTAATTATCAATCTTTTTGTTTTTTTTAAATGAATGTCAAAGGCTATTATACGAGTCTCCAATCACCCATAATGTGTCTAATAATTCATATACCACATTCTTGAGACCAACTGTGTCAGAGATGATTCAAACTCCCCGACCTGAGAGGTCTTATATCATAGATGCCAATCAACATGTTAGGGTACGCGACACACACACACACACATTTATATATAAGAATTATGGCTTGTTAAAGTTTGAATTGGTTTGCTTGATTGTAGCAAGTTATGAGTGTGACGATTCCTTAACTTCTTGCAGCGGCTAAGCTTATATGTGTTCTATAGTGTTAGTTGGATTAACTAGTTCACTACGACTTAGTTCTTAACTGAACTCGAGGATTTACTGGAGGCATATTGGGTTTGGACATCGGACATGTCCATCGAGATTTTATTACAACATATATCTTAATATCGTTAGAGGTGCATATCTTATGAGACGAGGTAGTACTTGAGGTTGGTAACACATGAACCAACGTACCGAGGACAATCTTGTTAATGATTTACTCTAATAAAATATCTATAAGCACCCATATGATCTTTGGAAGGGGATTCCGTCAGAAATTGAAAGTAAGGAAAGGAAATGTGATGAGAAGGAGGAAGAGTTAGCTTTCTCGATCTTCTATGTTTGTGAGTTGATTGGAGCGAATGAAAATTGGGGGGATTAAAAATGCTAAATTTAAATTAACAAAATGAAGTTGGTTCGTGCATATTAAGTTCTATACACCTAAGGCAAATGGCTTGTGTTTTAAAAAAGAAAATCCAAAGCACCGGTGCCTAGGCACCAAACCGCGACGACAATTCGTCAAAGCCTTGGCTCGACAAAATGACCGGTCCAGTTCATTTTATTTTGCTCGCGAGCCCTCCTTCCTTCGATATTTCCCTAAGCTAGACGAGGACTCCTAGGACTTCTTCCTTGTGGCATTTTGCTTGCATTTTAGAGCTTGAAAGGAGTAGATCTCATCTTCTCCAAGTAAAACTCCTCCCTAAACCTTGTTATTTCTCTTTCGTCCGCGCAATTTCTTCCTCATTTTGGTAGATTTTGAGGTGTTTTTGGGAAAACCGTGAAGAAGAATGAAAATCACTTGAGGAGAGTTGATTTATGCTCTAAACTTGTATTTAGAGTCAATTTCAACCTTCATTTGGACTTATTTCTTCTTTTTCTTGCTTATCTAGATTTGTCATGACACCTAAAACTAAAAGGTAATGTTATAGGTACATTTGATAGGAAGAAATTTGTCAGTTACAAAGCTCAAGAATGCTATAATGAATTTCTGATATTGAAGAAATTGATTGCAGAGTGGGGATTTATTTACCATGATGGAGCTGTTGAAAATCTTATTTTTTGTCGGCACTGGGAAAATTTTTGTTGTGCTACTGTCGTAGCATTCATCTCTATCATAAGAGAATTTTATTGAACTCTCCATGAGGCTTCTGACGATTTTATTTTTGTTAGGAAGAAAAGAGTGAATTTTACTCCCTCACGTATTAATTCACTCTATTTGTTGGGAGATGTACCCATCTGCTTTTACTCTTCATCTAATTCTACTGACTCACAACTTGATGAAATTGTTATTTTTTTTATTAATGAAAGAGGAGCTTGGAAGGTCATAAATGACTACAAGGTAAATTTTTCTTCGTCCAAGCTTAATGTTTTGTCCAAGGCGTGACATTATTTTATATCTGCAAGGCTTCTTTCTTCAACCAACCTCAGTGAAGTTGCTAGAGAGAGCAATGCTGAATTTTTGTATTTAGACAATGAAGTCTATTGATATTGGCTCGCTGATCTATAAATTTATCCTCAGTGCTATTGCAGGAAGTTCTACTTTAGGGTTAGGATGCCCATCTCTTATTTTTTCTCTTTATCAGCAGTCTGGTGTTGGATTGAGAGTTGGGAAGAGTTGTTACATCCACTGAAGCCTATTAGCAAGGCTAATGTTGATTTATATGTGAAACATGCTATTTTTGGTAATGGAGCTAGCACTTCTGAAGCTCATTCTACTTCTCGAGCATCCACTTCTCGTGCTTCAACTCGACCTCATGCTAGCATGGATTCTCTATTTGATCGCTTGATGATTATGGAAGATAATTTTGTCATTATGCAGAACTAAGTGTATGAAAATGCTGATCTTTTTGAACACTTGGATATTGAGAACAAACCACGAAGCGATTATGAAGTCGGAATGCATACTTCTCTTTTAGAATTGTTTAGACAGATCAATTTGATTGGAGGAGATAAGAGTGTAGAGTTTTCTGACTATCCACACTATTAGATGTTTGAATGTCGCAAGTCCATGGATGAGGCTGTAGATGATAATGATGATGGAGAGATGTAGTAGTGCTTTTTATTTTGATTGTAGTGGACTTGTTTATTTATGTTTTCCTAGTCACAGTCGATTACAATATTTTACTGTTGTGTTTGTTTTAGTCACTAAATTATCTCTTTTACTACTTCTGCTTAGATAAAATGATTTGCTTTTGTTTTTATTTAGAAATTTCATATGAAAAATGTTGAGTTGTAATTTATTTATTTATGTATGTTTGACTTCTCTACTTATTCCTATAAGTTTTTCTTTTTCCCTGTTTATACTCTTGCACTTAATTCTATACATATTCGGGAGAAAAAATTTTAAAAGCTTAATTTTATTTGTCCTAAATAGGCTACAACTTAAATTAATATTATTTTACATTGATTTGTGGTACGTGGTGTTAGCTTTAGGGTAACATGGTTTTTATTTTAGGGGTGTTATAGAGAATTTAGTTCAGATTTTGCAAAAATAAGACTATTCTAAAGTTAAGATATTTTGTAGGAAATGATAGGAAAATGATTTTAATATTGATAAAAATAAATTGTATTTTTGACTAAGATTCCTAGATCTATAACTTATAAGAAATGAGCCTCTAAACTTTATTTTCAAACTTATACTCACAAATCTCAAGTGAAAGAAAGTAATGAGTTTTTAACTTTAAGAGTGACCCGACCCTCAATTACGCGATTTTTTTTATTCCAAAAGATTTTCAAAAACTTGGCCCAAATTGTATTTAGCGGCTAGTGTTAATAAATAAAATGATCTAAAAATTATATGATAAGCCTTCACACAAGAGTATTACATAAGTATGCATATTGTTTCAAGTAATATCCTTAAAAATCCTACAATCGATCCCACAGGGAAAGTTGATAACTGTACATATTTGACTAAGAAAAATCTTTACTTTAAACAAGAGAATATATTCTAGGAAAATATGAAAGTAATTCAGGTGTGAAATAAAGTTTTCTAATTCATATAATTGCAACTTTAAAAGTAAATACAAAGATTAAAAATAACTAAACTAGAAAATTCAATATATGCGAAAAGACTTTTCCTTGTAAATAATTCATAATCGGTGTTGAATTGCATATGTTTAGAATTTTAACTAAAGTATTGTGATAAATGGGAGCAAATTTATTCTTTATCTCTTTCGAGCATAAATAATATTGGCTAATCTAAAGTTGGTCTCGACATATATAGTAGTGCTGGGTAAGTTTTAGCCTCTCACCTCTAGATTATCCACTGTGTCCTCTCTATATGACCTACCAGTGACCCTTAGTTCCAATCTCTAGACTAAATTGATAAAAGAATCTATCATGTCACCCTAGAAATATCAATTCTATGTCCATCAAATCTTATCTCTCTATCTATTTGCAGTCCCCCTTGGGCGATCATCATGGCTATTTCCAATGTGAAATTTGGTACTCACTAGTTAGAGAAATCTTAGCCCTCTCAGGTCTGTAAGTTTCTCAACATGTTTTAACAAAACAAATGATAAGTTTGCAAAGTAAATGAATAATCATTGAAAATACCATCACAAGTTTTTGGAATAAAAGAAGTACTAAAAAAATCAAATCCACTGCATAATTATTTCTTATTGCAAGGAGAAAGAGGAAAACTACTAAGAATTCATTGGGATAACAAAATAAAACATATTTATAAAACCCAAATCCAACATACAAAAGAAAAGATACAAATACTTATCTCAAATGTTTCCTTAAGTACTCCTCTGAAGTTCCCAGAATTCTCTGACTCCACAAGACTCTTACAAGACTCACAACACTCTAGAAATCACAAAGAATCACACAGACTCACTAGGGTGGCCACCCACTATATATGGGTTCCTCCCTTTCTCAAAATTACTCCAAGACTCTCTCTTTTTGTCCAAAATTAATCAAAATATATAGAGCTTCAAACATCACTAAGGGTTGCTTCAGACAACTTTTCAAAATTCATCCAAGTTCAATGAATATAACTGTAACTGTTTCTGGTGCATAGGCGCCAAATTGTCGTACCTAGGCGCCAGCCTCGATTTCCATATGGCGCTTGGGCGCCACTTTGACTATTTTTGACAATTGTCTTGATTTGGCTCATTTTGCTCATTTCTTATGTATTTTTGCTCCTTTTTGCTCTTAAACTTTTTTTTGCACCTGTGACCAAAAACACTAAAAATACCTTTCATTAAAGCATTTATCCTAAAAAATGGGTATAAAATGTGCATATAAAATAGATAATTTTTAAGGCACATTAAAGAAAGAATAGTGAATTTTAAAATCATTAAAGGTTGATCCAGATACAACAATCCTCACACACACACACACACACACACACACACACANCACACACACACACACACACACACACACACACACACACACACACACACACACAATGATACTGAAAGAAAAAGATAAGTAGAAGAAATAAGAAGAGAGGAGAAGCCTAATCAAAAAGTGATTTCACTTGAACTTTCTTAAATGAAAAAACTTAGATACAATCTCGAGCTTGATTTATTTCATAGTTGTATTAGTTAAATCCATACGACTAGAGCGCTTGAAATTCCCTCTTTTATATTTTCTAGGAATCCCAAGTTTGACAAATTGCAATTTGATTTTGAAGAAAATATAAAATCATAATTTCTAAGTTGAATATAAGATATTCTTATACCTTAGTCCTAATCCTATTCACTAAAAATTCCCCTAAAATGCACTATGACATTCTTAAGGTAAAATTATGGGAAATCATAAATAAACACAACAACTTAAGTCAATAACCAGTTTTTAAAATTGTAGTGTTACTTGAGGACAAGAAATGTTTAAGTTTGGGGGATTTTGACAAGTCTGGTAGCATGCTAATTTTTCTTTATATTTAATACTTATTTTTGATGAAACTGCACTTTAAAAGAAAATATTTTTTATTTTTTTGTTGCAGGTATCAAATGTAGGATATTTAGATCAAATTGGAGCGAAAAAGAGACAAATGGAGCAATGGAGCAAAAAGTGAACTGAAGCCAGCTTTTGACGCTTGGACGCCATTCCATGGAACCGCATATGGGGCACTTATGTGATAGAGTATGTCCTAAAACCCAATAAAGTGGTGCCATGACACCACATACTGTCTCTTAGGCGCCAGACATGTTCTTGCAAACAGAGAAGGCGGCGCCTAGGCGCCAGTGATTTCCTAGACATTCTCGCAAATAAAGAAGGCAGCTCCTAAGTGCCATAATTATTCGGATAAATTCTGAGGGAGGTAGTTAAAAAAGAGAGAATAACATTTTGGAGAAGTCAAGAAGAAAGAAAGGAGTGTAGGAAAGGGGATGATTGATCTAGGTTTTTCATTTTTCTGCATTTTTTTTTTAGAAATCTGAGTGAAATTGTAAGGGATTGCTGTTAGCAGTGCAAGGAGGACTTGGAGATCACCTAGGGAGGACTTTTCTCTTCAATTCTTATCGAGAAAGATAAGTCTTTTATTACATATTGTCTTGTGTTAGTGTAAACTCATTTTGCATGACTTTGCCTTATTATAAGATGATGTGTTATTGTGATTAGATCCCTTGTACTTTTCTCTTGTGATGAATTGGTAATATGTGTAGGTAGGTGGATGCATTTAGAATTAATTTTTCTTCATGATTGTGATGGTTTTTTGCTTCATACTTTATTTACATATCATTGTGACCATTTGGTATATTAAAAGCTGTTGTAAATCCATATAGATCCATGAGGGCTATGGCTTTAACAACTAGTAGAAACCACAATGTTCTATAGGGTGAAGGAAAACTAATCCGTAGATCAGTGCAAATAAATAGGAAGATAAATTTAATGGGGGCAACTTGGAGGTTTCAGGGTAACAGATAAAAACATTTACCTAGTTAAACCTAATTTCTTTATGCACTTAGAAAAGGGTAAAGAAAATGAATGCACTTTTTTGTTAAAAATTCAAATATAATTTCTAAGTGATCCATTCCTACACAAAATTACTAATTTCATTGCAAGGGGAGAGTATTTTTCATATCTTGAATTCTCTTAACTTATTTAACTTTAGTATAGTTAGCTTTACATTAAATTTATAAGATTAGTTGTAATTTGGTATAGTTCTCTAGCACAACTTAAATCTAACTTATTTCCAAGCTAAAACTCTTTTTATTCAAATAGAAATTTTCTGAAGTATTCACAATTTAACACTCTTCCCTGTGAAATCGACAATATGGACTTAAGAAAGTCTTATCTTACTTGAACGATACGTGCACTTGCGTAAAGTACTTAGTGTGCAATGCTAAACTGTGGGAAAACTCTAGTCATAAAATTTATAAAATATGTTTAGAATTATCTGTTTTCATCCTTAAATCACAGGGTATACAAAAGGCCAGTCACTTAAGTGGATGAGTGTCTTTACACTTAGAGACAAAATTAGAGAGAATCTTTTAGGAGGTTTGGTCACATTAAATGTCAACCATTTGATGAACCAGTTAAGAGATTAGATGTTTTAGGAAGGCAGGGGTAGACTACTTACAAAAACTTGGGCATATTGTATAAAAAAGATCTTAATTTATTAGAATTAAATTAAAATATGACACTCAATAGGACGCAATAGGATTCATGTAGCTGACCCCACTTAGTGGGTTAAATGCTTGTTGTTGTTAGTGGTGAGACCTGCAATGCTCTATGGTATAAAATGTTTGCCTTTAAAAGAGAAGCATAAAATTAAGTTAAGTATTGTCAAGATAAGAATGCTTGGGTGTATGTGTGGCTTTACACTTAGAGATAAAATGTGAAATTAATGTATCTATGAAAGGCTTAGGGTAGGTACTGTGGTGGAAAAAATTAGAGAGAATCGTCTTAGATGGTTTGGTCATATTAAATGTTGACTATCTGATGATTTGGTTAGGAGAGTAGATGTTTTAGATTTGATTAATGTTAAGAAAGGTAGAGGTAGACCACCTACAAAGACTTTGGTACATTGTATAAAAAATGATCTTAAATCATTAGATAAAAATGAAATTATGACACTCAATAGGATGGAATGGAGAAAAAAGATTCATGTAGCCGACTCCAATTAGTGTGTTAGAGGCTTGTTGTTGTTGGTGGTGAGACCTGCAATTCTCTATGGCACAAAATGTTGCCCTTTAAAAGAGAAGCATAAAATTAAGTTCAATGTTGTCGAGATGAGAATGCTTAGGTGGATGAGTGGCTTTACACTTAAAATGAATATATCTGTGAAAAGGTTAGTGTAGCTCATGTGGCTGAAAAAACAAGCGAAAATTGTCTTAGATGGTTTGGTAACTTTATACGTCGACCAATTGATGAACCAATTAGGAGAGTAGATGTTTTAGATTCAACTTATGTTAAGAAAGACAGAGGTAGACCACCTAAAAAAACTTGGGCATACTGTATAAAAAATGATCTTAATTTATTAGATTTAAATGAAAATATGACACTCATAAGGACGCAACAAAGAAAAATGATTCATGTATCTGACCCCATTTAGTGGGTTAAAGGCTTGTTGGTGGTGGTGGCGAGACCTGTAATGCTTTATGGCACAAAAGGTGGGCCTTTAAAAGAGAAGCATAAAATTAAGTGTTCCTGAGATGAGAATGCTTAGGGTGGATGAGTGGATTTACACTTAAAGATAAAATGTGAAATGAATATAACTGTGAAAGAGTTAGTGTAGTTCTTGTGGTAGACAAAATTAGAGAGATTCATCTTAGATAGTTTGTTCATATTAAATGTGACCATCCGATGATCCAGTTAGGAGAGTAGATATTTTAGATTCGACTTATGTTAAGAAAGGCAGAGGTAAATCTTCAAAGACTTGGGCATATTGTATAAAAGAAGTCTTAATTTATTAGAATTAAATGCAAATATTACATTCAATAGGATGAAATGGAAAAAAAGATTCATGTAGCTGACTCCACTTAGTGGGATAAAGGCTTGTTGTTGTTGTTGTTGTTATTGTCGAGATGCTGAAGCTTGTGGGGTTTAGTAAATTTCTTAAAGCCACCAAACACTGTCTTTGGATTTACTAGGATAACATACCAAATAGTTTTTAGGATTTAAGCGCTTCAAGATTCTGTGCTTTTAGTTTCAGTAGATTGTAGATTGGGTTTTACAGTTTTCCCTTTTGTTTGTTGTGTACTTTTATTTTTTTAGTTTCAGTAGTTTGTAAATTGTACACATGCAATTTATTGTTACCCTTTCTTTTTTACTTTGTATTAATGCACATTTATCTTTAGTAGAATATAGATGCACTAATTAAATTCACTTTCCTACTTGTAGATGACTTCTAGAGTAAGGAGTTGTACGGCCCTCGTCGGGGGACATGTTGGCTTGAGGAAGTTCATAAGTAGATGAGGCCATGTTTGTGGTGGTATAGAGGGCACCACACCAACACGGCCTCCAGTCCCAGCTACCACACCAATTCCTTCACTAGTCACGGCCCTGACACCACTATCATCACTACCACCACTAGACACCACACCACCACCCCACCAAAAATCAGCCATGACACCACTATCGCCAACAAATGCAGCCACAACACCACCATAACCACCAACCGCAACCAAGAAACCACCAACATTGTCAATATCAGCTACTATTGATGCACCGTCGAGTTAGAGCAACATGAGCAGCTTTCATCAACTTAGGGCAGTTGGAAATATGTTTGTTTTTATTAATTGCCCATATTACTAGTATTTTTATATTTAATAGAGAACTATATACATGTTATTTTCAAAATTAGTCTCTCTACATAGGTCATCCATTCCATCAGATATATAATTCAGAGCAAATACAACCATTCGTGCTAATCTTGGAAGGAGATCCCGATCACAGTTTAGAATATGTGGTTTGGTGAGTTTAAGGTAAACCCCAAACATAGTAATTACATTTATTTATTTATTTTTATGAATCTAACAATTTCTAAATAAATTTAGAGAAGCAATAGCCCTGCCCTCTCGAGGATGAGGCACACATCCACAGGAACTTCAAGCACAAGGGGAGCGAATATCTGCAAGACCAGGTTAGTGGTATATGTCGGACACGTGAGCGTCATTTGTGGTTAGGCAAAAATGTGTTTATCTTACCGCTTAAGGCCTATGACTCTCCTAAGTATCAAAGGAAAAGGGAGTTGACAAAGCTGAATCGACACTCTAAATGTGGAGATATGGGGTCCTCCCACATACCGAGCACACCCATAGGCGATTGTCAGATCAGTTCTGGGTGGAGAACAGATCACAGGTGACTTAAGTAATTGGCAAGGTTAATTTTTTTTTGTTCAGTTTTATTTGATAAGCTACAGGTTGATGAGGAGGATGAGTATGAGGTTACTTTTTTGGTTTAGTTGTGTATTGAATAATTTATTATTAGCAAACATTAGTTTTATTGTGTATTTGAATATTTTATTTGTTTTAATTCAATTATTTCTCTTTTATTTATGTAAATGATTTATGCTTTGATTAATTTTATTACTGTATTGTGTTGTGTTTTGATTGATCTATTGTGATTGCAAGTGTGTAGATTATAGTGTTGAAAGAGGGTTTTATATATATATTTTTTCTGATGATACAGGTTTAAGACGACTTTTCAATAGTTTTAAGATGATTTATCGAACAAGCGATGACTTTCTGGCAGTCAATTGAATAAATGACATCTGGGCAAAATGTTACACTTTTGCTAAGTACAAATTCTTCGATAAATTCTCACGGTGAACTGAAGGTCTTGCCATAGTTTACAGGCAGAACCACAATACCTTTTAGAAGGAACTACAACACTTTTCTTATGGACATTTTTGTCGGTTACATAACTGAGGGTTAAACAACGATTAAACATGACATATGTTTGAATCTATAGCGACAATTATGGTACGTTAGTTAAATGCATTAAATTTGTTGTAATTTAATTACCAACAAACTTTTTTGGTACATCAACTTTGTCGTTGATAAACCGTCGGTAAATATATTATCAACTGTTTATCCATTATTACAGATGGTATTTGACAGTCGGTAGTAAACTAAGTTCCTGTAGTGAATCCCGACACCCTTGAGGCGCCATTCAAGATACAACAATTTATCTGATAAGCTAGATTATCATGGAGACATGATCATGAACATTTCAAGGAAAAAAAAAATTAAGACACCAACAACATGCATGCACTATACTCTCATCACAGTATTTCGTGTGACGCTGGATATCAAATTTCATAAAAAAAACAATCCTAAAAAATATTTTCAAGACTAGATTAAAAATGACAAGTCCTAAAGAAGTACTAAAATTCGTTGATAAGCAACAAAAATCATTCACATAATGTGCCCTATGATTACCAAATAATCTGAAGTGTCTTAGAATTAGATAGAGTCTCATCACAAGCTAAATTTTTCATAGTTATGAAAGTCATGCTGGCTTGTCTCATGAAATAACAAATTTTGGCATCTATTTTCTTTTTCCGCTTCCCATGTTTAGAGAAAAGGGTTTTCAAGTTCATTATCATAGCTTGATCATCTCCATTTTAATTCATTTTTACTCCTAATAATGAAAATAAATATTATTGTTGACCCCCAAATATTTAAAGATAAATGTATCTGAGAATAAAACATTTTGAAAAAAGAGTCGAGTCTTGAGAGTAGGTAAAAAAGACACCATCACCATTATTTTTTTATGGATTCACCAATCTATTAGAAAATGAGAGTTTGGTAGAAGGAAGATAATCATTGTTTCAATTTTGAGTGATCGACGAAAGATTGAAACTAAGAAAAGTGGGTATGATAGAAAAAAAAGCATTGTGATTCATAAAGCTAATCATTAAAAGGGGAAAAACCAAATAGGATCATGAAGTTCCTTCAAAGACATTACATTTAATGTTTAGGGGTGCACTAATACTATTAGACAACAACATTAAAAATAATGTCACCAAATTGAGAAAAGAAGGCAAAGGGAGCTCACTACTTTAGGCTAGGGAGACATTTTCACTTATATTCAAAAAATTATAGTGGACCAAGGACACATTTTCATTTATCATGAGATTTGTTTCTACCAGGATCATTCTTTTGGCTTAAGTTAGCTTAATTAGCCGTATGCATGGTACATTAAATGGAAGTTAAAACTATTTTATTAAATTAAATGATGAATATACATAGAAATTTGCTGGTATTATTTATGTGATTGAAAGATTTGGGTGGTATAAATGTAAAAATTAAAGCTTAGATACTAGATATGTAAATACGTAAAAATTAGCTGGTATGCATGCACATATTCCTCTCAAAATTTTAATAAGAATATGCAAGTTGGCTTGCAGCCATCCACCATCCCCGTGATATCTACTGTTTCTGCCTGCTAGACTTCCCCACCATTCCCCAATAAGGAATCCCGTGATGACAAAAGCAAATAAATAATTTGGAATAGAGAAGAGCAGTGAGAAATCTTTACGAAGAACAGACGCAGCTTTACGTGCGCAATCCTCTACCAATAACCACTCAATAACCTCTGTGAAGAAATTGAGGGGTTATTGCGAAGTTATTTCGGCGTTATTTTGAGTCAATATCCCCCTCAGTTACACTTTCACATTTTCTCTGGCGGTAGAATATTGACTCCAAATAACACTGAAATAATTCCATAATAACCTCCCAATAAACTTCACAGAGGTTATTAAAGAGTTATTGGGAAGGAATTACACACAAAGAGCTGCGTGCATTCTGCGTACGTAAATATTTACCGAGAGAGAGAGAGAGAGAGAGGCAATTACAAAGCTGTTTGGTTATAGCTATGGGATCTCTTAATGCTCATTGTTGGCTGATTGGAAAAAACGAAAAGAAAAAGTGTTGTTGTCTTTTTCAAGAGGCCCCGTTGACAAGCATGAGAACAAAGGCAAAACACACTTCAAAAAAAATCAAAAAAGAGAAAAAAAACAAAAGGAAAAGGTGGCAGAGAGATGTAAAGGGAGATGACAGCACAACTGTTTGGGTCCCTCCGGCCTGCAGTGTTTCATTTCTCTTTTGGCGCTTGCAAAAGAGCTAAACTAAGTTGTTGAGAGATTGGCAATTTGTATTTTGAGTTGTTAGTAGGGCTTGTATTTTGTTATGTTTTGGTCTCGGCTCAGGACATTGTAGGAAGTTTTGCTTTAATCAGTTTTCATTTGAGGTATGTATGTAAAAGTTGAAGTTAAGGTGTTTGATATGCAAGTACGTAGGAATTGAGGGGCATGTATATAAATATTACTTGATAATGAGGATTAATGATTAATTATATTATTTATATAAATATATATGAGATATATCATTCAATTTTCTACAGATTTGTTGAAACCTGATTGTTTGTGAATCACACCAAAGGAATAGAGAGTAAGTAAACAGAAAGAGAGAAAGAAAGAGACAGATAAATGAGTGAATAGTTAAACGTCGTGTCAATCGTGTGTTATTTATAATATAATTTCCCTTTTTGTAGGTGATATGTTACACTGTTATCTCTATTTTAAAATGGAATGTACAAGATATTCTAAGTATTTTATATATTTGAGCTCATGATTTGGTTGCTCTCTAGGTTGGCTGCCTAAGCTCTATTGGCTTTAGGTTTGCAGGATCAACTCGATAAGCTGAGATCCGCACGACTAGATGAGATCACTTCGGTTAGCTGAGTTTGGTTGTTATGAGTCAGCTGGTTGATATGGCCTGAATATCGATCATTGACCCCTGATGAGAGGCTTTTGAATGTCTCTAGGATAGTTGGAGAAGCTAAGAAACTAAATCTTCCTTGGATCGACTTTAATGTGATAATTGCCTTAGATGTCCTCTTGTCTCATTTTTGTCTAAACGACTCATTCTTGTATCTTCCGTTTGTCTTTGATATGCCCCGCTGATTTGTCAGCTTTTGCCTTACTTGCTTTGGCTTTGATAACTTCACTCGATCGAACAAGTGAACTTCATGCTCTTTTATTGCCAAGTCCTCCTGTGTTGTACTCTTTTCTTTTAGACTGTTAGTTCTTCTTAGGATTAGTGCTAACACATTTTTGATATACAATATTGCATGATAGAGTATGACATAAGAGCAATTATAAGAAAGAATATGAATGGCTAACATTAGCGACAAGCATATAGATATGGTAAACTAATTAACTTTGAATGCTTATTACATCAGAAAAACACTGCAAAAAGTGGTTGACTATTTGTAAAGAGAGGAGACCGAAGGAGAAGAAAAAAGAAATGGTTTCATTCTAACGAGTTTGTGAAAGCAATTTCTTTTGAAGTGTTACTCTTCAAAAAGTAGGATAGCAACCTGTTAACTTAGAAACCATTAATAGTTTATCCTTGCTCAATGTTTAAGAGATGGTTGATGATAGATATTAAGCTCATATAAGAATTTATTCATGATTGATAATGACTATTCTTGATGATGTTTCCAACTCTCCACATTGAACTAGTTATAATATCCACATGACATTTCCAGTTACATATCTATAGCATGCCAATGTCTTCTTATAACCTAATTTACTTCATATCATATTTCATCATAAGGGTTATGTATTTTAAATAATTAACAAGTAAATGATAATGATAAAAGTATGTAACAACCTTTAGGATATCATAAGGGGGTGTTTAGTAGCATCATATTAACAGGATTTATCATTCAGATTTACTAAATCCAACCAAAAAAAAAAAGCACAAGTTCTATGGATTTATGAAATTTTGAATTTAGTGTCCCAATTTTGACATCAATGCATGTTAAATCTAGATTTAATAACTCTAACAAGGCGGTGGATTTAATAAATCCGGATTTATTAAATCCTTATAACACTTATTCCTTCCTGCAACAAAACACCTCTTATGAGTATCATGTGCAATATTAAACTAGTTATATAATATGATTAATGATATATGTTTGTGGAAATTTTTATTATTTTATAAAATTTTAATAAATTTATCCTATAATAAACTTTCCTAATAGTATATCTCCTGTATGAGTAAATATTATAGAGTTATGATTCAAATAAAAAAAAATATATATTCATGAGATTATGTAAAAAATTCATGTAAAGCAAAAGCTCTCTTTAGATTCTAATTTTGACTATAGTTCTAAAATTTTCAGAAAACTTTTAGGAATATGAGTATAAATCCTATTTTGGATGATTATAGCTCAAATCATTTGTTAATTTTAATTATAACAATGAGCTAAAATCAAATTTAATTTCCAACACATTATCTTACAAGTTTATACTAAAGCAAAAGCATATCTTTTGATTTTAATTTATACAATTAAAGCCTAAATAAATTGTTAAGCTTAATTATGACAATGGGCAAAAATGAAATTTAACATCGAACACTATCTTAAGCTTGATTTTGTTACTCTAAGAAAACTTTACATCCTAATAAAATCTTCACACTTAAGTGCCTTGGTGAAAATATCTATAAACTAGGATTGAGATTTCACATACTCCACTCGGGCCTTCTTCGTGCTTGCCATGAATTATGTTATGTAGTGATAATGTGTATCAATATGTTTAATTTTATCATTAAAAAGTTATTCAAAGAAAATTACATTGCGTATTTTTATCACTATAAAAATTAGTTATTTATTTTTGTGATAAAAAAACTTTATTTTTTTTAAAGCCAACATGCACGATTTAAACTAGAACTTATAGCCGCTTAATCTAGTTTGTAAGCAATTATTTCTTTGGCATCAAAGTGAAAAATGTATCTCTTGCCAAAAACACAAAATTTGTTGTATTTTTTACAATTTTTCTTTTCTTTTACTATGTCATTGTCACTATATCATAAAAACTTGAAAACATGTTGAAATGAAGAGAACAAGCAAATGTCAAGTATACCTTTAATAAAGCATTATGTTCTTTTAGCAATCGTAAAGAAGGTGAATGTTTGAGTTTTCATACAAAACCTAACATGCTTATTTAGATATTGAATATAAAAGTAATTGCATGTTAAGTATCACAAACTCTTATGCGAACTTTTGAAAAATTGTTGCATCAAGATTTTCTCCTTCATTAAGATTTGATAATTTTGTTCTATATTTTGTGGGTGTGTTTATGGTCATGTCAGTATCTATCTTAATTTTTCTTTTCAAAATATCTCTTTCATAACCTTTTTATGATATAAATATTCTATATCTTAATTGGTTAATGTGAAAGTTTAGGTAATACATCATGAATCCAATATCAATCATCATGTTGACATCACTTTTGGTTGAGGTTTAGTTTTTCCTCTTTAGTAGCCTAAGGTCTAGCCATAGGACTAGCCTGTTGACTATTCCTAGAAAACTAGAAAAGGAACCCTCACCATTAGAAATTCTACCCTCTTCCTTACTCAACTTGAAGCTCTATATATTGGTCCTAACCTCTAGCACTTAGTAGGTGGGGTCATTATGGGGGAGCTCAATGAGAGTTCCGATAAGACTGCTTGTCCTTAGGGTTAGCCCTGGGTGTTGTTCTGGAGCTAGTTCACTCATCTACACTCACTCTCACCCACAATCACTCACAACCCTAGACCCAATATTTGTTGACTTTGATCACTTGATCCTTTGGGACACTCATGTCGATGATCCCCTAGACCCACTAGCCCTAGGCTAGGGTTTAGCTAAGACTAGTACATAGAGGACCCAAATGGGGATTCCATTGCTCCATATCTCATGTAGGGTGGTTGATACCCCAACCCTACCAAAATACCTAATTTGATCTTTCACCCCCAAACCTACCCAAATTACCTAAACACCCCCAAATACCAAATTTCGTCAAAATACTCAAATCCATCCAAAATATCCAAATTTGTTCAAAAATCATTTCAAACCTTTTGAAAATACCCAAACACCCAAAAATACCAAAAAATACCAAATTTACCAAAATACCCCCAAAATAGCCAAAATTACAAAAATACCCTTGGCACCCCAAACTTTTCCAAAACCTCCAAAATCACTCAAAATGTTTCCAAAACCCATTTGGACCCCTCAATTGGACCCATTTTGACCAATTTGATCATTTTGACCAAAACCCCTAAATTGCCTTTAAATGCCCAATCTCCCCAAATTTACCTCAAATGTCCATCTAGTCCCAATTTCCACCAATTTCAATATTACACTCAAATTAATCTTCCATATGGCCACTTTAAACCAAATCCAAACTCAATTGGCCCATTCTTTGAGCCCAATTTTGATCTAGGTCAAACTCTCAATTTTGGCAACATGACCTAATTCCACCAAATTGAACCCCATGGTCTACTCCATTGGCCTCAATTTGAATCCGAAACTCTTCATAACAATCCTACACATCAAAATTGACCTTAAATTGGCATTGGTGATGCCTCAATTTCATTTAATTTTGACTCAAGTCCAAAAACCCCAATTTTGCTCCAAATTTCACCAAATTGATTGCCTTAGTCCCAAACTTGGCACCCAATTTATGTTGAAAAATCTTCATGACATTTCTATTGACCATTTTCAATAATCAATTTGGACTTAGCCTAAGCCTAGCCCAATCTAGATCCAATTCTAGCCCAACATGCCCAAAGTGACCAAATTTCCAAAATCCTTCAAATTGAACCCCCAATTGAACTCAAAATTATTTCAATCCTTCACCACAACTCTTTATTACAATAATATACACAATTTTTATTAATCATTTGGGCTCAAAGTCATGGATAGCTTAACCCAAACCCAACCTTTGGTCATTTGGACCCAAATTGAACCCATATAGCAAAATTGGCCTAACTACCCTAAAGTCACCAAATTTGTGACTCTACAACCACTAAGCTCTTCCTTTGGACCAGGCTAAACAACACTAAACCCACCAAAGCAAGCTATGGACAAATGGATCCCTAAATTAATGGATTCATGCCCATTTATGGGCCTTAATAAAAATTCTCCCTCATGATCACTAACCTTGGGGGTAAATCATAATTAAGCCTCCCCTTGACTCATCTGACCTCCTGGCCACCTCCCCTGGCCCTGCCAGCCGGCCTAGTCACCGGAAAACCCCAAAACCGAGAGCCCCAAGGTCAAATCAAACAAAATTTCAACCCTAAAGGCCACCTCACCCTAATTAACCTTTGGAGCTCCTCAGCCCTCCACCTAAACAAGCCTTTGAACCCAAGGTTAGGCCCTGAGCTTACCTCCCCAACCATGGCTATAAAACTTAACATCTACGGCCAACATAAAGGTGCTAAAATTTTCTCAAGAAGACCCCTCTAAATTGCTCTCATAGCCTCTTTGAGAGCTTCTCAGTGCAACCCAACCACTTCCTTGCCCTAATTCCCCTTGCTGGAGTTCAATTTTTGAGCTCAAATCCTTGTCAGAGACAAGACAAAACTCTCCACACCTCCACAGTGCACAAAAATCAAATTAAACTCACCCACACCTTCACCACAGTGAAAGAAGACAAAGCCTCATCAAACCCCCCTCACAGAGAGCCTCTACACTAGACTTTGATCAACACCCAAATTTGGCCTTGATCAAATTTGGGTCTAGACCTTTCACCATGACCAAAGGCTCAATCCCTAGCCTCCTTGGACCTCCACGAGCGTGTCAAGCACCTCTGATTGAAGCTTCCCTTCTCAGAGCAAAAGTATTGAACTTCCCCTCTTCCCGAGCCTATTTTGATTCTCCATTTGATTAGGGTTAGTTTAATGGCATGTTTACCATATGGACGTGTTTGTTACAGTTAGAAGAGTCCATAGGATCAAACCCGAGGTCATTTGGTTGAGAAATGAGTGAGATCTTAGGGTTTTAATGTTAACGGTCACAAGTTCATTCTATTTGGGGACGATGACGTGAAGCCGTTGGATCGCGTGTGTATCAAATGGAGGGCTCTGATTGCCTCGGATGGCAACGTGGTTCATAAAGCGCAGGCCGAGTCAGTGGCTACGTGGAAGGCGGCGTCCAACCAGAGCGCACCACACGTGTTTTCGGAGCCGTCGTATGATTGTGTGGCGCCGCACGTTTAAGTAGAAAAATTGGATATTTTTTTATTTATTTAAATGTTTGATCTTTAAAAATCCATATATTGGTGTAGAAAAATTACAAAAATAAAATAAAAATATATTAGTACTCAGTAAACAAAGGAAAACAATGTGGAATTAGTTTGAAGTTTATTTGATGCATATTTTATTTTTAAATAATTAAATACTAATTTGAATATTTTAAATCTCCATGCATGTAGACATTTCACCATTGCTTGATATTTTGGCATGTTGTTGCCTCTGTAATGGGGGATATTCTTTAATTTTTCCAAAGTCAAAGAAGACCTCTGGACAGAGCTCCATATTTTTTAAGTTTATGCCTATTACTTGCATAAATTAATCATAATAATTAGCATTTTACTTAAAAAAATCTAAGAAAATTTTGAAAGATTTACTGTGACCAGAGAACTCTTTGAAAAATTTTTCATGGGTCAAGTCATTAAGAATACACTTAACTTTTACAAAACCTTAAAAATAAAGAAAATTAATTTGGGAAAAATAAACATCTAAATGACTTGATTTTTAATCTTTGCTATAATTTGAAGTTCAAAGAACTCCTCATAAAATTTTTAAAATATTTGGAGCTCATTTGATAACTCAAATTGATTTTCTAAGTTAAATGACATTTTTGAAAATAAAATATTTTTTAGTAATTAAAATATAACTCAAAAAATTATAAAAATTGATTTTGGGAGCTCTCTGTGATCATTAGAATTTTATAAAAATAAAATTATAATTAAAATAAAAACTTCATTTTTGAAGCATATTTTAATATTTAAATAATTAAAAATTAATAAAAAACACAAAATTGATAAAATTCATAAAAATGTTATAAATTATTTCCTAAGCACTTAGAAAAAAAATGGAATATTTTTTTCTAATTTTCTAAGTGAAGATATTGAATTTTAAAGCTTAAAATAATTTTTAAAGGGCTAAAAAATGATTTTTCTTAATCTTTCACTTAAAAAACTCCAATAATTCAAAGAAAAATTTTAAAATTTAAAATTTGTTTCTCTGGGTTCCTTGACCTTAGAGAGATTTAATAAAAACATAAAACTTAATTTTTCACATTTAAAATATTTTATAATTAAGTAATACTCCAGAATTTAAAATAATTTTAATAATTCAAATAAAATTCAAAAAATCATGAAATTTAGCCCAAGTGTTTCTCTAGCTTAAGTCTGCCTCCAGTAAAAACTTCAAGTGATTAAGCTTTTCCTTGGTTAAGTTATGGAATTTTCTTTGAGAAATCCTATTCTTGCATATAAATAAATAAATAAATATATATATATTCAATTAAAAATTGAAAAATCACATTTTCTCCTCTGATGTCTTAATTGACCCATGAGTAAGGTGGAATGAAAATTTCAATGTCATTTGAATTAAAATTGATGAACTATGAAGTGATAGAGTCTTATGGGCAAAAGTGTAATTTTATAAATTTAGCCTTAATTAACATTTAGGCTTAATTCAAGAAAAGGAAATGGGTAACCTTTGATCTTAATTAATATATTTGGATGATTGAAACATAAGGGATTAATTTGTAGAAACCAATCTCACTTTTTTCCGATTAAAGGATAACTTTGAAATTTCCTAGACGATTAAAAATTGGGAGTCTACTAAATTGAATGATCCTAGACTTAGAGGTATAGTTTTGGGTGTTAATAACAAATTAATTTAACACCCTTATCTGGTATTCATGTGACATTCAAATTTTTTGATGACGAATTATTATCACTTAAAATTTAATCTCTTTCAAAATGACTAAGACATCCATCAAGATCATAAGGGCTTAGTAGTGACCTAAGCTAATTCAAATTTGACTTAATAAGGATTAGAAAAGTGAATGTAACTAGAAATTGAACACTACAAGCCCAAGTTAAAACCAAAATTAGCTAAGTGTCTTAATAACACTAACTTGCCCCTGTAAGGGTCTCCACCTGTATAATTCTCGAATTAAATGATAAATGATAATCACCCTACTCTTAGGGATAATTGAAACATCAACGTTCATTGAACACTAGAAATATTTATAGGATGGTTTATTAAGAAACATAATAAGTTTAAATGAGCTCGGGACTTTTCACCAGGTGGTGAGGGGAAAGCACAGACCTGACTTTTTCTCCTGACCTATTGGATACCTCGGAGGTCTATTAAACTAGATATGTTTTGCCTAATGAAATCATCCTTAGTCAAATTAATAGGTGCTTACCAAGCTATGATTTATGATTTTGGTAGATCACCACATCCTTATTTTTTCACTTTACATAAAATGCTTTTACATGCATTTTGAGTTTCATGTGGTGGAACGAGAAGAATCGTCAGGTACACTTTTGTAGTTTATAGTACTGTCTTTTTTCATACTTTCCACACTGTACTTTTATGCTTACAAAACTTTCATGTTAAACAACGATGCCACCCTGCATGAAAATCAAAACTGATAGGATAGCCGCAAAACCAAAACCAAAATTAAAATCAACTAAGATAAAAATCACCTCCACAACATTCAAAATATAAAACAACTCAAAATTTAATCAGAAACATCACAAAAGAACAACTACAACTAAATTAATTCATCTATATCGGATGATCGGGAATCCCTCGGAGGAGTTAACCTATGATTGCTAACGAGGTTTTTCACAGTCTAAATAAAAGTATGAAGCTCATTAAGTTGAGTTTAGTAAACTCATTTAAATTAAGTGAATTCGATAGAAAATAGTGGTACTTGAACGAGGGAACTGGAGGATCCTAACCGGTGTTGCTCTAATCAACATTAACATGCCCCCATAAATTTTTTAAAAGAACTATAACCATAGGGCCGCCTGATTTAACATCATAACTTGACACACTAGAAAACTCAAACTCATCACGGCAAGGAGCTTGGAGCTAGCTTGGTGGGCAGCACGACCATCTTCAACAGCAAAACATGTCTTCCCGAGCTAAACCATTCCTTTCTTAGAATTAAACAAGCAAGCCATAGGATTTTGAGGTTGTCTACTTATGCAACATAAATCCTCATCTTATCTTTAGGCCTTTGTACAGCTCTGTTGCACAATCTAAGCTCTAACTCGCATTAGGATTCCGAGGTTGTCGTTCATTACGACCTAAATCCTCACATCTTCCAGGTTATTTGTGTGATCCTTTCACACAAATGTAAGCCCTAACTAATAAAATTTGTAGTATGAAACATTCAAATAATTTCTCCTCAAAATTGAAGCCAAACCATAGGATAGCTTGGGAAGTCACCGAGGTTCTCCTCTGAATCTGTGAAATCCCTTAGTTCTTCCTCGTTTGAACTCTATAATAAAATGCTCCAAATTTGAACTATTCTCCTTTCACACATCTTCATCCGATTTCGTTGAAAAATCCTATCCTTTTGAACTTCTTGAAGATAATATTTCCTGATTTTTATCGAGAGTTTTCTTAGATGACTTCGGTTATCTAAGATGTAATTAACTATAGGGGTTTCCCCTTATAAGAAGCTTGTCCGAAGCCAGCTTAATATAAACTATATTTAATTCTTAGTATTAAATAGGGGAACTTGTCGGCAAATAAAATGGTTTCGTAGGCCAAACAAATAACATATANTTTGAAATTATAACTTGACACACTAGAAAACTCAAACTCATCGCGGTGAGGAACTTGAAGCTAGCATGGTGGGCAGCACGACCATCTTCAACAGCAAAATGTGTCTTCCTCAGCTACACCAATCTTCCTTCCTTAGACTTAGACAACAATGACATAGGACTTCGAGGTTGCTTGCTTATGCAAACGTAAATCCTCACCTTATCTTTAGGCCTTTGTATAGCCCTGCTATACAATATAAGCCCTAAAACGTAAATCCTCACCTTATCTTTAGGCCTTTGCATAGCCCTGCTATACAATATAAGCCCTAAACGTAAATCCTCACCTTATCTTTAGGCCTTTGCATAGCCCTGCTATACAATATAAGCCCTAACACATAAATCCTCACCTTATCTTTAGGCCTTTGTATAGCCCTGCTATACAATATAAGCCCTAACTCATAAATCCTCACCTTATCTTTAGGCCTTTGTATAGCCCTGTTATATAATATAAGCCCTAACTCATTCTTTAGACTTAAACAACAAAGCCATAAGACTTCGAGGTTGCTTGCTTATGCAACGTAAATCACCTTATCTTTAGGCCTTTGCATAGCCCTACTATACAATATAAGCCCTAACTCGTCTTAGGACTTATCTTTAGGCCTTTGTATAGCCCTGCTATATAATATAAGCCCTAACTCATCTTAGGATTTCGAGATTTTATCTTTAGGCCTTTGCATAGCCCTGCTATACAATATAAGCCCTAACTCGTCTTAGGATTCTTAGGCCTTTGCATAGCCCTGCTATACAATATAAGCCCTAACTCGTCTTAGGACTCCAAGGTTGTCGCATAGCCCTGCTATACAATATAAGCCCTAACTCGTCTTAGGATTCCGAGGTTGTCGTTTGTTAATAGCCCTGCTATACAATATAAGCCCTAACTCGTCTTAGGATTCCGAGGTTATCGTTTGTCATGACCTAAATCCTCACATCTTCCTATACAATATAAGCCCTAACTCGTCTTAGGATTCTGAGGTTGTCATTTGTCACAACCTAACTTCGAGGTTTCTTGCTTATGCAATGTAAATCCTCACATCATCTTTAGGCCTTTGTATAGCTCTATACAATATAAGCCCTAACTCGTCTTAGGATTCCGAGGTTGTCGTTTGTCATGACCTAAATCAATTAAACAACCAAGCCATAGGATTTTGAGGTTGTCTGCTTATGCAACATAAATCCTCACCTCATCTTTAGGCCTTTGTATAGCTCTGTTGTACAATATAAGCCCTAACTCGTCTTAGGATTCTGAGGTTGTCGTTTGTCATGACCTAAATCCTCATATTTTTCAGGCTATTTGTGTAATTGTTTCACACAAATATAAGCTCTAACTAATAAAATTGGCAGGATGAAACACTTAAATTTTTCTCCTCTAAATTCAAACCAAACATTAGGATAGCTTGGGAAGTCCCTGAGGTTCTCCTCTAGGATCCATGACATCCCCTAGTTCTTCCTCCTTCGAATTCTACAATAAAATGTTCCAAATTTGAACCAATTCCCTTTCACACCTCAACGTCCAATTTCATTGAAAAGTCCTACCCTTTGAAATTCCTTGAAGATAATATTTCCNGGATTTCGAGGTTGTCGTTTGTCACGACCTAAATTCTCACATCTTCCAGGCTATTTGTGTGATCATTTCACATGAACATAAGCCCTAACTAAAAAAATTGGCAGGATGAAACACCTAAATATTTGTCCTCAAAATTGGAGCCAAACATTAGGATAGCTTGAGAAGTCACCGAGGTTCTCCTCCGGATCCATGACATCCCCTAGTCCTTTTTCCTTTGGATTCTACAATAAAATGTTCCAAATTTGAACCAATCCCCTTTTACACCTCTACGTCTGATTTTGTTAAAGAGTCGTACCTTTTGAAATTCCTTGAAGATAATCTTTCTTGATTTTTATCAAGAGTCTTCTTAAGTGACTTTGATCATTTAAGATGTAATTAACTATAGAGGCTTGCCCTTATAGAAAGCATGTTTGAACCCAGCTTAATATAAACTCTATTTAATCCCTTATATTAAATAAGTGAACTTGTCGGCAAATACGAAGGTTTCGCAGACTAAATGGACGTCATACTTTCCTTAGTTTATTTGATCGAGCCTCATCCTCAAGTCTTGTGTTTATCCTTTGGGATAGATATAGGATTTGAGGTACAATTCTCTTTCCTTTTAAACTATGAAAAATATGGGGTCAATTTGATTTCATACTTCAACCTCCTTCTGAAGTAGGCGACGGGATTTCAATTCCGGTGACCGACAGCTTCTTACGAACGACTCCCCACAAACCAACCCAAAATAACGCCGACAGCTTCTAGCGACTCCGCTGGGAACATGCTTTNTTAAACTATGAAAAATATAGGGTCAATTTGATTTCATACTTCAACGTCCTTCCGAAGCGGGCGATGGGATTTTGATTCCTGTGATCAATAGCTTCTTACAGGCAACCCCACAAACCAACCCGAAATAACGTCGACAGCTTCTAGCGACTCCGCTGGGGACAAGCTTTTCTCTCCACACAAATCAAGAAATATTATCTTCACACATCAGTAATATGTCCATATCCCTCTTGGACTAGATTACCCTTCTTTNTACAATGCTCTTTCATTTTAAACTATGAAAAATATGGGGTCAGTTTGATTTCATACTTCAACGTCCTTCTGAGCATGCGTAGGGATTTTGATTCCGACAGCTTCTTACGGGCAACCCCACAAATCAACCCGAAATGAAGCTGACACTATTTTATACTATTTTTAATGATATTACACTTTAAATAAAGGTATTTTTGATGTCTTGTTGTAAGAATGATGAATTAGGGTCATTGGAGCAAAAAGATGCAAAAAGGAGCGAATTTGGAGTGAAAAGGACCAAAATGTGGAGAATTGAACTAGGCCACCGACGGCGCCATCGATCCTGTCGACAACGAGTTTTTCCCGAGACTACAGGACAAAATTCTTCAGAAGCCCACCGACGGCGCCCTCGAGGCCGCTGATGGCGAGATCGATGGTATGCCTACTCAAGCTTTGGATAAGGCTAAATTTTGAAGGGATGCTTAGGCAACTCTTGAGAAAGCTCATCCACAACTTTAAAAGAACATTTTAGTCAAAAATTGAGAGAGTCTAGAGGCCTTGAAGGTTACCATTAGTGTATAGAATTTCCAATAGAGTGTAACAATTGTGAGGAATTCCTTGAGAGAGTGTAAGAGTGGAGGGACAGTGAGAGATTTCTTCTTCCTTGCTACTTCAAAGAGGAATTCTGTGTGCTGTAAAGAAAGGAAAAGATTCAGAAGAATTTCAAGGAGTGTTCTTGGGGAGAAATTAAAGATAAGTTATTTACTTATTGTAGTTTGTATGACTTTGATTTTATATATGAATTCCGAGTTTTGTTTTGTTTTCCCCATGAGTTATGAGTAGTTTTCTCTGTCTTTCTCCTTGTCTCGAGATTTACGAAATGGTAATTTGAATTGGTGAAGCGAAGAAAATGTTTAAGAAATTGTGATGATCTTTTCACTTTGATCTTGATTTATTTTCAATCTGGCCAATTGATTTGTTAAAATAAGTTGAGTTTTACAACTAAAGTGAAGATTACATCCAAGATTCAAGGAGGTCAAAGTCCTTGGAAGTTGGGTGCAAGTAAATAGGGAAATAATATTATCGGGCGTAGAATTGGAGATTTTAGATTGACAGACTAAAATCTCTTAATTCGGTCCTATCGTTTGGGTGCTGAAGTGTAGATGTTAGCCCTCAGGTGAGGGGAACATGAGAGCTCTGAAGTGAGAGCCGGTATCATCTCAGCCTAGCCACAGATTTAGTAAACAAGCTTAGGATTATTCAATGTTCTCTATGCTTGGACCAAAGGGTAAAGAATATATATGCTCCTATTTGGCACAGTATAAATTGAACTAATTCATTTTATCCATTCACTATAATTTCTTGACAAGGAGAAGGATTCTTTCTTATATATTGAATATCACAATTAAACCCTCCTTAGTACCATTAGTTATTTATTAATTATTAAAATTATCAATTTATTTCAATTGCCTATTAGTGAAAGATAAGAAAATTGAACTCTGTTGTTGTGATTAAATTATTATTTTTCTAAAATCTTAGTCTGTAATTCTAAACTACTCCCTGTGGGATCGATATTTAGGAATCTATTAGAGCTCTATATTACATGAGCGATACATATACTTGCGTTGATAAGTGTTACTTTACAATTATTGAATATTTATTACGTCCATATTTATCTTATATTTTAAGCATATATACAGTCGCCGGTCAGGTATCCCCAACATAAGTGTTCTAGTGGTTACATTTGGAGATCGCCTCTTCAGCGATTTCCTCAACTTTGTCGATCTTACTCACCATGCCTAGTTACATGTCGTACTGATCTGAGTCCTATGCTAGCTAGATTAGTTCATGCTTAAGCCAGGTATTCTCACACTTGTAAAACTCCCCAACAAGAGCTATATCACTAGTGCTCTTGATGCACCCTGATGGTTAGACTATTCCAGGTCATATAACCCCATTATTTTTCTTGATTACCTCGGTTGGTTTTGTTCACCACATCGAGTGTCATGTCGTATCGGTGTAATTTTAATTCATTGATCCCTAGCAAAAGTTTCTTTGCTCTTACTCATAGAAGCACTCTTATGGTTAGATCATCCTGGTCCAATAACCATATTTTTGTCTCGATTGCTCTGGTTGGTCTTATTCACCCCATGGAGCAAAATGTTGTATTGGCTTTACCCTTCATCCATATTTTTTTTGGGACACTTAGATGTTTGATTACAGTCCGAGCATGTTACCTTAGATTGTTCAATCGTATACTTGCTCGCTTGATTAATAGGCAAGACACCTACCTTCTGCCCTATTTTATATTCAACTTGGTTGATTCTGCTCACTATGTTAGATTGCATGTCGTACTAATCCAAGTTTTATGCTATTTTGATTAGTCCATGCTTAAGCTAGGCATTCTCACACCCGCAAAACTCTCCAGTAAAATTTACCCCACTCAGACCAGCAAGTTACTATGAGGTTGAATCGTTATGTTCAATCGACCCCCTTCGACACCATGTTCGACTTGGTTGATTTTCATCACTTCGTCAAGGGACATGCTGTATTAGTTTGGACTCCTTCAGATGGTGAACTAATCCGTGTTTGATTGCAATATTTTGATATCTGATGATACCTTGATGTTGCATGCGGTTAGGACTGCTTTGCTCGGCCTTAAGAACCCGTCTTGAGTTGCTAGACTACTTTACACAGCTAGGGTTTAACACCTCTCAAGATGGGTTGGTAAGGTTGAGAAAAGTAGTTCTTTCATGAGGGTGTCTTGTCTTAGCACATTCTAGTCGGTTCTTTCATGAGGGTGTCTCGTCTCATGACAACCCTTTGGCTCAATAGCCTATTATTACGATGTTACTCGGGCCATATGATGTTCTAGTCAGCTCTTGTACGAGAACATCATGTCTTTAGACATCTTTGGCTTTATTGTCACCTACCTTGACATTGTGTATGGTGAGGACCGCTTTGCTCGGCCTTACAGACTAGTCTCGGATTGCTAAACTCCTTTTTCCATCTAGCATATGATGTCTCTCTAACCTTATGACATTTTAGTCAGTTCTTTCATGAGGGTGTCTCATCTCATGATGATCCTTTGGCTCCATAGCCATATAATATGACGTGCCTCAAACCCTACAGCCTTAGAGTCTGCTTCGTTTTTACGACATCTTGTCTTTTGACATTTTTGGCTCTATAGCCACCTGTTTCAATGCTTTTCAGAACACACAACACTCTAGTCAGTCCTTTTATGAGATCATCTTATTGTTTGAAGTTTCACCTTTAATGTTGGGCTTCTAAGCCAACTCACTTACCTTTCCAAGAGCGACGTAAGGCCTGACGTTAGTCCTCACACATAGCATAAGCATTAAGGGTTCTAACACCTTAGGTGTTTCAAGGCACGCCTCTACGACCTCTGAAACCACTATTCAGAGCGAATATAAGTCTCAAGTGCATTCTTCATGGAAGACGTCTCCAGTTTTGGCTTCTTAGCCATCCGAATTTGGTGCTTCTCGAACCACATAACGCTCTAGTTGGTCTCTTAATGGAAATATCCCATCATTCGATAATTTAACTTTATTTCTCGGTTTCCTATCCAACCTTTGTGACCTCTCAGGTGATGATGGAAAACTCTTAGTATTCATCACAGATCTAGTGTGGGTGTTGAGGCACGCACCTCCATCAGTTTGCAAGAGGGATCAGAGTTTTATGGCTCTCCCTCCTAACTGATCAATGCAGACTACTATTCAGAGGAGAGCAGAAGTCCGTTAACATTCTCCTTTCTATCTAGTCAACTTGTTACTGCTTAGTGAGCGATGTGAGGCCCCGTGGAATTCATCATTAAAGTGACAGGAGGCTTCCTAGCTAACTTTCCTGCCTCTCATGAACAACGTAAAATACATACGTTGGTCCTTATTGATGGAGCGCAAGTGTTGAGGTACTCACCACGATCAGTTTGTAGGAGGGATCAGAGTCCCTTTGCTCTCCTTCCTAATTGATAAACGTAGACTAGTCCTCAGATGTGAACTTTACGGCATTCCTTCTTGATCTAGTCAACCTATTACTACTTAGTGAGCGATATAAGTGCTCATGACATTCCTCATTAAAGTAACGAGTGGCTTCTTAGCCAACCTGCTTTCTATACATGAGTGATAAGTAGTCCGACAGTCCTCATTGATGAAGCACCGGCATTCGAGGGTCTAACCCCTTAGTTTTATGTGGTCATGCCCATGCAATAGAGTTGAGTCACATCTCTATGACCTCTGAACTCACCCCTAGGTCATGCCTCTTTGGCCTCTGAACTGCAATGTTGGGTCATGCCTCTATGGCCCCTAAACCCATTCATAGGTCATGCCTCTATGGCCACGGAACATATCAGGCGTGGTCAGCCTCTACAGCCTCTGAACCGCTTTTCTGAGTCATGCCCCTAAAGCCCTCTAAACTCACTTGTAGGTCATTCCTCAACGACCGTTGAACCTACCGGGTATGGTCATGTCTCTACGCCTCTGAACCACTTTTCTAGGTCATGACTCTACGACCTCTAAAGCCGTTGTCGGGGTGGATGTAAGTCCTATGTGCATTTCTTCCCATCCTTTTAGGAGTGGATATGGCTTTCGTGGCCTTTTCTTCCTAGAGTACTTGGCTCTTTTTGATCGGCTAGACTGTCCAACTCCATTACTAATTTGGGCTTGATAAAAAATTGAGTAGCTTCTAATAAGTGCACTGTGCCTTGACTGTGCAACACACTTGTTGGGGGTCCTTGGTTGGCATAAATTTTTGATGTCCCGAGTGTAGAGTGTCTACTTCCACGGCTTAAGATAGTCTACGGTTCGTCTGCAGCCTCCAGTGGCTCGAGACACTCACCCGAGAACTTTCAGCACGTGTTGAGGGCACGTAGCTAGGGTCATTCTGCAAGGCTTTGGCTTTCGTTAAGCAAAGGTCGGTTGATATTTTGTTTGTCAAATGGCTATGACTAGGTCAACTAATATTATTCATCACGTCGCACTAAAAATTTACTTGAATTGGACCTATCAGCAGTGAGCTCATTAAGATGACTCCGGATGAAGAAACCAACCACGCGAGCGAGTCCGAAACGTCTATTCCACTTAGGGAGGATGTTCATTTTGCCACAACTTTACAGGTGGGCTAAAAATACATGAATTATCATTTTGTGTCTGATCATCAAAAAAGTGGTCCAAATGACCCCGAACGATGAAACGGACCACACCATCGCGCCCGAGAAGTCAATTTTACCCAGGGAGGACCTTAATTTCAAAATTATGGCTCATCTGAACTAAAAATGCATGGGAGCATGATAATTGACATAATAATAATAATTCGATTTATTATAATAATATTATTATTTTATTATCTTATAATATATCACTTTCGCTCTGTCTTCCCTATAAATCACGATATTTATAGTCGTCAGCACCTACTTTCGTGAACCCTAGATCCATCGCGTCATCACGGTCCTCTGCTTTGCCTTCGTAGCTCATCGTCGGAGCTCCTCCAGTCACCAGTCAGATGTCACCACCCTCGCGCACCACCTGTGTAGCCTTCTTCTCATGAGGAGTAACCCAATTGAGCTTATTCTCGGTCTCCTCCCTCTTCGTGCCTGAAGTCTTGCCATCGGCAAAGAATACTGTTGTCTTCCTCTTCCTTGTCGGAGCTCCTCCAGCCGTCGACCAAGAAGTCTGCTCCACCCTCTTCTTCTCTTCTTCTCTGAAAAAACTTGTGCCACCTCCCTCTTGGTCTATGTCATCACCAGCGAGCTCGTCGGCCAACCTCCATGTCGATGTCAATTTCTTGATGAAGTCGCCCCATTTCAGCACACAACATCAAATTCCACATCTTTCTCCTTATGTTTTCCATTTTGATTGGGTGCTACCTGCGAGACACCTCCGCCACTTCTTCATCTCGCATTCCCAGTGGTTTGATATTTCATCGGAGCATTTCATCATTGATGGATGTAAGGGTACCGCTATTCGAGGAGGCACGGGTGTCGTCCACCCCATCGGTTCCCCTTTTTCGTCGTCAAAGCAACCCCATTCAGGAAGGCGTAGGTATCAATCATATTTTCATTATTTTTAAATACTTTGCATACCTCATTGACTCTTGCCCTCATTGCCTCTTTTCGTGGTTTCGTGCATGTTTTGTGAGATACGTCGGTGTGCGGACCAGACCACTGTCGGGGTTTGTCAGAAAGGCAGGCTCTCCTTCTACATAAAGAGAATGCGTCCGCAAACGTCACGATGGAGAGATCCCATAAACTCCTAGCTAGCCTTAGGATTAGTGATGTTTAGGCGTGTGGGTTCAATTGCCCACACAAAGTGCATGTGCCCGCATAAGTCGGCGTGTCAACAAACCTATGTGATTGATCGTCAATTTCTTAGAGCGACCCTTTAGGTTAGTATTTTTCTTACATGGTCAAACACCCGCTGTAAAGCCGAGTGTCACCATTTTTTGTGAGCTTTTGCACATGTCCTAATGAGTCGGAGTCCCTCACTCTCCTTGCTTTGGGTTCGTCAATTTTCCTTGGAGAAGCTGAAAGGTTAGACTTGGAGAAGCAAGAGAAGCTTTGTAGCTTGCTCAAGTTAAAAAGTCTAGAGGAGTTTTCAAAATAGAAAAAGCTTTGTAGCAATCCTATTTCATGACGCAATGGAGAGTTTCCCTCCTCAGAGATCTGGGGAAAAACTCCTCACACTTCCTCACAAAGCAAGCGACGACGGTGCTGCACATTTAAGGGTCTAAGCCTTAGGTTTTCCAGGTGAGGTCATTAGTACGAGTGTGGATCGCTATCATATGTGGTAATTTGCACCTCATTAATAGCATGTGCATGTCTTGCATGTTACATATTGTATGACATGTATCGCACTTGCACTTGCACTCTGCACCTTTCATTTGCACTTGCATCTTGCACCTTGCATTTGCATGTTGCACTTGCACTTGCACCTTTTATATCACACTTTTGCTTACACCACCACCACCGGTTCCTCAATCAGTTATCCCAGACCGGTCGACACAACTTTTCCTCGGTCGATCACCCCAAATTGTTCGCATCATTTGTGTTTCAACTGGCTACCCCATCTCGGTTGACACAATACTTTAGTTTGACCGGTTGCTCCATCCTGATCGACCGATCACTTGCACCATTGCATGTTGGGTGTAAATAGGCATGTTGGACTACATGTTCACCTACTTCTTTTACAAATCCTTCAGTCACTACCGCCTCAGCACACCTTCTTTGGGCTACTGTCGCACGGCATGCCCATCTCTTTCAGTCACTATCGCCTCAGCACACTTTCCTCGAGTTGCTACCGCCATGGCACGCCCATCTCTTTCGATCATTTTCGCCTCAGTACACCTTCCTCGGGTTGCTTCCTCCATGAAACGCCCATCCCTTTTTGTCACTACCACCTCGACACACCTTATTCAGGCCGATGCCGCCATGACACGCCAACCCTTTGGGTCACTGCCACTAAGGCACACCCATTTGTTCGGTCCTCTGCCTCCACGACATGCCCATCTTTTCCTGAGTTACTGCCTCATGGTACACTCATCACTTCTGTCACATGACTGTTCGCACTTGCATTTGCATGTTTACATGGGTAGCGAGCAAGGCTCGTTAGGAGAGTGACCCCGTGTCAGTGTTATGCCTTAATGAGCATTCCTTGCTAAGTTGATCTTGTTGGGCAATGCGAGTTAATTCATTAGGATTGACATGAGTATGATTGGCTAAAGATCTAATAGATCTAACTTGTGTCACCACCCTTCGTGATACCCTTTAGATCTTTCGGATCTTTAGGACGGGGCCGACATGATGACCCCGTCAAAGTCATACTATACCCAGACTTACTCTGCACTTAGATACTAGGTTGACGCTCTTTTTGTTAAATAGTATGCTAGGCTAAGATTTATGGTGCTAGGTAGCCTTTTTGATGTTTGGCTATTTTTTTGTGCTAGATTGGTTGCCCTAGCTAGACATCTTTCTTTTGCATTGTGCTTGTGATGTGACTACATGCTGCATATGTGTGGTAGTGTGTTAGGGCATTTTTCTGCAATGAACCATGCCTATTTATGCACACACAGATACCTCTGTTGGAGAAGCATGTGATTATTTATAACTCTTTTGCTTGCAGGTGCTATTTAGCTCCTCCACTTTTAAGGCATGGCTCATGATATATTATTTGCATGTGAGCTTTCCCACTGGCACTTGTTTTCATACAGGAATGAGTGTTTTTCTTCTCTCTATGTACTCTTAGAGTCTAGGAGAGTTATGTAGCAGAAATAAGATACGGGCACGAGTTCTGAGGCATTTGGTTGGGAACCACGTGGAGGGAACCCGGAGCAGATGCTCGTGCCTCATATCTTAATTATGTATTTTATATTAATGTATAGAATTAGGACTAGACATGTACATGAGGAGTCCGACCGTTATTTTCTTTTCTGGGATATGTTGTAGACCCAGCGACACTCGCCTATTTATTATTTTGATTTACGTTATTTTGTTTTTGTTTTTCATCATGTTGCATGCATGCACTTGCATGTGTTTTCCTTGTTTCTTTTTGTGGTTTATCTTAGATTACACGATGCATCATAGGTTCATGAGGACTTAAATTCCTAATTTTTCTACTTAAAAATCCTAAATAAACTATTCAAGATAATTAAAATTTAATATTAAAATGTTCAGGATTTAAAAATTGTAGCATTTACTTTCTTGCATATATTAATAGGACCTCCACAACAATTAATGATAGTTATAAATAACTGCATTCATATTTTCTTGTCATGAGGAGAAGCCCCTGTGCTTCTTCAACCTGACTTGCCAAACATACCTTTTAAAGTGGTTGTCTAGTGCACTAGGATGTTAGAAGGCTCCCCAACCTAGACAGAGTGTAAGTCCTTTTATTAGGAGTCTTTCCAGCTTTGCAGCTGAACCTCCACTTTCTTTTCTTGCCTGAGGCATCCTTGCCACTTTGACGGTATATGTCTCACTTGCTAGTGCTCTAGCTTTTAGTCATAGAATATAGTTTCCCTTCTTTAGCCTTAGGGCTACTGAGGTTCCTATAGACGACACAATTCACGGATTGCTGACTTGGGATCTCAGGATAAGTTGGGTCAACTACGTTCACAACCAAGTAGACTTAAGATCCTACTAGTTGTGTGTGACGGATTCGTGGTACCCTGACCCAATTACCTCTACCTCTTAGGATCACTCTACATTCCTCCTGTTAAGCCCCTTTGAGCCATGTCACTTGTTGACTTCGTTGATATCGCCTTGACGACCCGATGTTGATGAGTTGCTGCCCATTTGAGATACGATGATTCGTCCTCTACCATTTGGCCTGGATGTGTCTTGACGAGTAGGGATAGCCTCGTCAAGATGATTTAGCTTATTCCATGGGCCCTGTAAGCCGATGAGCTGCTACCCATTTGGGATGTGAGAGAGTCACTTTCTGCTCATTGGATCGAGACTGCTCCCATACGGAATAACCTTCCTTTAAGTACATATTTCCCCAATTCATGATAATCCAAGTGAAACTCCTTTTATCGAGAGTATTCTTGGGTAACTCCAAGATGTAATTAACCAAGTGGGATACGCCTTCTTGACAGTGCTCATAACCTCATAACAGGCACCTACACCTAACTGTCTGGTTATAGGTAGTCTATGTAAGTACTCTTTCGTGGATATTGTTTTAAGGTTCTTTTGCTCGATCTTGTTTGGGCGGACACTCTTAACCTATTTTTGTGAGGTTTACAACATGTAGACTTTCCACATTTTGTGTTCTCTCTTGTTTGTCATTTTGTCGTATATCTGTCTTTTTCAGCTCCTCTCTTTTTCAGGTCGTTCATATGACCCAAAAGAGATGTTTATTCGAGAAGGGAAGTATACGATGATCGACAAGTTGGCTACTCCTTTTAAGATAAAAGAGAGAAAAAAGAACAAAAACATGAAGTAATTAAAGTCATCTAAAAATTATATAGAAGTATATTGTGTCAAATAGAAGTAATCTTATTCCTTACCCTCTATCTAGTGCATAAAGAACATTGGTTAATCTAGAGTTTAGTCCTTAAATATTTGGTTAGGTTGGGAGGATACTAGCTTTCACTCCAGAGCTCCCACTTCCCCCTCGCCTGAGAGCTAACATTTCACTTTAGTTTCCAAACAACTAAACAAAATCAGGGATTTTTTTCTTTCACCAGAAAATCTCCAATTCTATGTCCATCAAAATATATTTCCCTGTTTATTTTCACTCAATCCCATGGACTACATTCTCATCCATGAAATTAAATGTGACTCTCACCTTGATGTAGAAAGTATAGTTCTTTCGGATCTTATGTTTGTCAACAAATTTTAACATTTTAATTCGTCAGATCGAAAAGTAAATAAAGATCAAATTTTTAATGATCACAATTTATTAACATTTGAAACCTTACACAACAATATTAATTCTTCACAAAATCATATATCATTGTAGGGAGAAGGATAAAGAAGACTACTTAGAATTCATGAGGAAGATATAACAAAACATGGATTTTATATAAGAAGACAAGTTTGCAAAATAAAGAAAAGAAAGAACATAACTTATCTCGCACTTCTCCTCAAGCAAATCCTTTGAAGTTCCCTTTAAGCACTTTCTCACTTTACAATCACACTCAATTCTCTCTTAGAAGTTTAATTAAGAAGAAATCTCTCACCTTCCTTCTCCTCTTACAGCTCTAGAAAAAAATTCTCCATACAAGCTCCACACCACATACACAAAAACCTCACAAGACTTCTTAAGAGTGGCGTCAGCCCCTCTTCTCCAAAGAAATTCAAAAATTCCATTATTTTTCCCAAGAGACACACCTCTTCACACCACGAGGTAATTCCCTTCATCCAAAGAACATATCTCTTTATTCAGGAGCCTTTCCCAAGTGTCTAGATACATTGAACCACTCAATGCGGAGTTTGAATTACTTGGAGCCTTCTAGAACATCTAAAAAATAGTCAATAATCGCTAACAATTTGTCCAAATCTGTATCTGGTGGCGGTTCTGGAGTTCATCGCTCCTCTCTGGATTCTAGCGCCTCTGGCACCTCTGGCGCCAGTATGCTAAAAATGTGCATTTTGACTCCAAATTTCTTTCTTTTTTTTCATTTTTGCTCCAAATTCCTAAAATCAATATACCTGTAACATAACATGAAAATTTTTTTCTATAAAGCGCAATATCTTCAAATTTAAGCATAAAATATATACATAAAATTGCACATTTTTTTGGTGTATCAGAGGGTTGAGTATTCCTCAACTAGTAAGAATCACATTAATCTTGCGAGTAATAAGGTAATCTATGAGTTAGTGCAAATAGATAGGTAGTTAAATTTTGATGGGCGTAAAATGATGATTCAAGGGTGACAGGCTAGAATCTTAATCAATTTAATCTATAGTTTGGAACCTATGGACCAGTTAGTCATATAGAGTCGGTACATTGGGTAACCTAAAGGTGATAGGCTAGAACCTATCTAGCATAACCTGATAGTTAGGAACATAACTTTAGATTAGCTAATATTCTTTATGAACTTGGGAGAGGGTAAAGAACATGATTGCTCATCTTTGGCACATAACTACATTTTAACCTTTAATAATTTTATTTCTACACTAATTATGATCTCTTTGTAAGAGGACAAAACTTTCACATACTGTGAACTCTTCTTCGTAAAACTAATTTAGAATTATTGCATTTTCTTTAAAGATTTGAAATAGAACTAGTAAGAATTTAGTAACCTTGATTTACACCTAAACTTACTGTCATATTTCCTAGATAATATTTTGGAGTTTACTTAATGTTTTCCTAAGTCATAAAAAAGAATTTTAGATAAAAATATTTTCACCTTCTATGTGGTATCGATGCTTGGTGTTTAAAAAAAAATCTTATGTTACTTGAAACAATATGTATACTTGCATAGTACACCTAGCGTATAAACTATTTATCAAATTCTAAGTTTTATAATATATCTATTGTACACACTAGCTACTAAAATATACTTATGTACAAAAGTTAATTCAACAAAGAAATTTGCCAAAAAATGTCAAGAGATAAATCACAACATTTTGAAAAATTATGGAATATTAAAAGTCGAACTCCAAACTCAAAAGAGGGTCTCGGATTTGGTACAGTTGGACCAGTCGATGATTCAGAATTTTTTATGGTTGTTACTAGTGAATTAGGAGAGGATTGCCTTGATATAAAGGATGACTTTACTGATCAGCTAAAAGAAGATGCTCCGCTAGAATTTGAGGAGGAAATTAAATCAATGGTTGATGAGTTGAAAGAAATCAACCTCGGGACTGATGAACAACCTCGACCTGCATTTATAAGTTCTCTACTCAATGATGAAGAATCTTTATAATTGATCAAATTGCTAATAGAATTCAGATATTGCTTCGCATGGAGCTATGATGAAATGTTAGGACTGTCAGGCTACAGTTCATAAACTCGGGGAATGCACCTCGAAATAGAGCAAGAAGTCATCACCGAGGTAAAGAAATTAATAGACGCTAACTTTATAAAAGAAGAGAAATACCCTAAATGGTTAGCCAATATTGTACCTGTCAAGAAGAAAAATGGACAAATTCGTGTTTGCATCGACTTAAAAGATTTGAGCAAGGCATGTCCAAAAGACGAGTTTCCACTACTAATATTAGAAATGATCTCTTCTACACACGAAATCTTCTCTTTCATGGACAAATCGTTGGGATACAACCAAATCAAGATGGCTTCCGAGGATGCAACACTTACAGCCTTCAGGACTACGATCAGAATTTTTTGCTATACAGTAATGTCGTTTGGGTGAAAGAACACCGGAGCAACATATCAACGCGCAACGATGAAGATTTTTAATGAGCTCATTAACAATTAAGTGGAATGCTACGTGAATAATTTGGTCATCAAAAGTGAACAAAAAATAGACCATTTGTGCAATTTGAGGATCGTGTTCAAACGATTACAACAATACAATCTCAAAATGAATCCCTTAAAGTGCGCCTTTGGCATTACCTCTAGGAAGTTTCTAGGATTCGTTGTCTGTCATCGAGGAATCAAGATCGACCCAAATAAGATTAAAGTTATCTTGGAAATGCCTCCTCCTAAAACCTTAAAACAACTACGTTCCTTTCAGGGGAAGTTGGCATATCTGAGACGCTTTATTTCTAATCTCTCAGGTAGGTGTCAGCCCTTCTCAGCATTAATTAAAAAGAACGCCAAATTCATTTAGGAAGAGAAATGTCAGCTGGCCTTTGAGGACGTTAAATAATATTTAATGACACCTCTTATTTTGGCAGCCCCTATCTCAAGGAAACCGTTGATACTTTATATCGCGGCCTTAGATGACTCACTTGGAGCCCTCTTAGCCCAAGTCAATGACGAGGGCAAAGAAAATGCACTCTACTACTTGAGTCGTCATATAATACTAATGGAAGTGACGTATCCACCTTTTAAGAAGCATTGTATGGCATTAATTTTCACTGCTCAAAAGCTTAGACATTACATGCTCTCTCATAAGATTACCCTAATTTCAAAAGTCAACCCATTTCAATATTTGATGACCCGACCAACACTCTCCAGGCATCTTGCAAGATGATCAATGATCTTATTGCAATTTGATATAACTTTTGTTCACTTCGTGCTATCGAGGGATAGATTCTAGCAGACCTTCTCGCTGTACACCCACTGCCAGTTAGGTCCCCTCTCAATGACAAACCATCAGATGAGTAAGCGTTACAAATGAAATTCTCCACTGCGCAACGCTGGGAGATGTACTTTGATGGTACTTCATCAGCCAAATAAGACAAAGGATCAGGCACAGTCATACCAAGCAAAGAAGGGATCAGTTTGATCTTTATCACGCCAGATAAGGGTATGTTGAGGTTCTCATACCACCTGACAGAGCCATGCACCAACAACAAAGCAGAATATGAAGCCTTAATCACCAGATTGGAGTTGGCAATCTCAATGGATATAACAAACATTTCCATCTTTGGTGAATCTCAACTCGCCATCCAGTAAGTTGTCGCACAATACTAAATTCTGAAACCAAGACTAGCATAATATCACTGATACACAATGAAACTAGGAGAAAATCCCCTACATGACTTTCGATCAGATTCTCAAGGGAGATAATGGCCATGCTGACGCTCTAGAAAAATTTGCTAAGGAACTAGCGCGTCCCCTAGAAGATTCCATTGAAATCTCAGTACAAGGAAGACAAATTTTGTCTCATATCAACCTTGACAATCTACACAAGCTCGATAAAGAAGAAAAAAAGATTATAGTTGCGGACATCAATGAGGATTGACGCAAGCCAATAATAGAATATTTGCATACTAGAAAGCTGCCAAAAGACAAGTCTGAGGCACATCACACTACAAAAAGGGCTATGTCATACGCTTTGGTCGGTGATGTCCTCTACAGAAGATCGTTCAACTAGATGTGACTATAATGCCTAAGCAAACCCGAAGCCTAAAATATTATCAAGTACATGCCGGATTGTGTGGCGCTCACCAGTCAGGAACAAAAATGAAAATGAAAATCAAAAGACTTAGATATTATTGGCCAGCAAAAATGTCAGACTACATGGATATAGCCAGAAAATGTCACCAGTGCCGAGTGCATGGGGTGGTCTTGCACAAACCTACGAATGTGCCACACCCAACCGTTGCTTCGTGGTCATTCGAGTGTTGGGGCACGCACATAGTAGGTCTGATAGACCCTCCATCCGCCAAAGGACACAGGTTCATACTTGGCGCTAAAGATTACTTCTCCAAATGGGCAGAGGTAGTGCAACTACGAGAAGTTACGGCGCAGCACATTCTTCAGTTTTTCAAAAGCCAAGTCATCTACTATTTTGGAGTACTGCGAAGAATAATTTTCGACAATGGGACAACTTTTAAAAGCATAAAGATCAATAATTTCATCAAAAGACACGAGATAGATTAGAGATACTCTACAATTTACTATCTTAGAGAAAACAGATTGGCTGAGGCCTTCAACAAAATGCTGGTACAGATTTTAAAGAAAACTATGGATGAAAACAAAAGGGATTGGCACAAAAAATAGTTAGAAGCCTTGTGGGCCTATCAGACGACGTTTAGGACTCCCACTCAGTGTACACCCTACATACCGAGGCCGTGCTACCATTAGAAATCTAAACATTGTCTCTCAGAGTCACTGTAGCCAACCAACTCACAACAGAGGAAAGTATGAAGCTCAAGCTCGAGGAACTAGAGTGTTTGGATGAAAAATGACTTAAAGCACAACAACATCTGGAAGTTTACCAAGTAAAGATGGTACAAGCTCATGACAGATTGGTCCACCCAAAGACATTTAAAGTTGGTGACCTTGTCCTAGCGCTCAAAAGGCCTATTCTTGCACGCCGCAAGATAGGTGGAATATTCAAGCCAACTTAGGAGGGACCATTTTTCATTGAAAATGTCTATGCAGAAGGAGCATACTAGTTAGTAGACTTCAAGGGTGATAGACCCATGCTACCAATCAACGGATGATACCTGAAGACATACTACGCAACCTGACATTGCTTGCCTTCACTTGATTTGAAATTTTTAAACTTTGATTGTTTTGGGGTTATATATGTGGCCAAACGTATGTGACCGGGTCCAAAATTTTTATAACAAAATTAACCTCAACATAAACAATTTTTTTTTTAAAATTACACACTTCACTTCTCGCTTTTTAAACCTAATATGCTACTAAATTAAACAAAATTCACACATAAATAAGCAATCTCTTCACCAAAATAAACAAAAATTTCCTTTAAAAAATACTTTGTTTTGTTCTTGTTCATGCTAAGTTTCAGCCCACTAAAATTTTTTGTCTTCTGCAAAGAAATGTCAGGCCAGAGGCTGATCTTCGCCTTTAAAGATAACTGGAATCTCGCACTAAATTAAGAAATGGCGCCACAGGGCAGCACTATAGATTTTGACATGGAATTTAACCAAGTCGACACTGATTACGAGGGGTCTTTAATGAATTTTGTCAGTCAAAGGGAAATGGAAGGGTTGCCCTCACTACTAAGGGTGGCCACCAAAGACAGTGTTTCACTTAAAGGAAAGAGCGTGATGGTACAACAAGACCCTATAGAGGGGACCAGCTATTTACCATCCATGATAGCTTCACCGACTGGGGGCCTAGTTGCTACTGATAACGAAAGGATATTGTTTGCTCCACTGCAAAGAATACAGTGAAGAAATGCCAGCCGACTAAAATAGAGAGCTTTCTTACGAGAAGAGAAGAGACGCAAGAAAAAAAGCATACAACTTGCTCACTCCTATTCCTGAGGGACACATTTATGATCCGGGCATGAAAGAGACCTCCTTCAGCCAGCCCACTACGGATGAGGAGCTCAAGTTTGTTACAATGCTAAAGATACTACAAGCTTTAAATGTTTTATGTACGTATTTCCCTACCTGCAATGCCAAAAAAACCTACACGAGCGTCAACTATAGAGGCATTCATGGAGTGCCCGGATTGCAATGTCCTACATCTACAACACTACAACACGTTAGAGGAATATGCATCTATCAATGATGGATCTCAGACCCCTGATTACCTGATAGCGGCAGAGCCATATGCTCATAGGATGTAGAGTCGTATGTTCTGTGGGGTACAGAGCCAAACTTCCTGTTAGACGCAGAATCGTACATTCCTTTAGAGCCAGAGACAAAACCAACTTGGGTTCCCGCTGATCTTCAAATGAGGGAATACCCACAACAACTACCGACTCCGAATACGATGAAATATTATAAAATGAGCAAAGTAAACAAAGGATACTTCAAGTTCTACGAAGAAGTACAAGGAAAATTTATCATCATACTGGAGGGATTAGAACTGTATACCAGAGACTGACGAACAAAGTATTCTTGACTGCATTTTTAACCTAAGAGACAGAGGTCGAACAGATTTACTTATGGAAAGGACCTATTCCGAGCCGAGGAAATAAATGTGAGGAAAAAGGAGGATTGATATCCATTGTGGCTGCTGCTACAACTTCACAAATGACAGACACAGGAATCCGCCTGGGATCCTCAGACACGATCAAGTAGATCCACTACCGCCAATGATAAAGTGGATGATCAAAAGAATGGTTAAATAGAGTATTTTGCTCTCTACATGCATTACAAATAGTTGTATTATCAAAATATACAATGAGGGTCATCGCATTCCTCCACACAACGATTACCATGACTTCGTGAGGCTTTTTTGTACGATCTCATTCATGACTAAAAGTAATATCTTATTTGGGAAAGAAATTGACATCGTCGGCCCTGGTGAGCTCAGAGGCTCTGTTGAGATTCCCCTTCCAGTTAGTTTAGTGCTTGTTCTTATAGGCAACTGTGCAGACGTTGTCAAGCATTACATTCCAGGAGTACGGTACCGCAGGGTGTCTGTAACCTTTTTATTGGTGGAAGACAGTAAAATGACGCACGGATTTCAGCCAGATCCAGAGATGGAGGAACTACTACCTTACGAGCTATGAGAGGGTTGCACCTCTAAGCACATGCGATGGGAACTCTTGTCCTGTAGCGTGTCTTAGAAGGTCAGCTCGATCAAGAGCTCGTCACAGTAGGAACAAACAGTCAGAGGATTCCTTTCCACTTTACTACATTACAACAATATGATATGTATCAGAGATGCTCAGCCTATAATGTGTACTTGGCATGGGATATTTTGGATGTACTTTGATGCATTTCGCATATTGTACCTTTTGAGGTGTTGGCCTACATTTGATATGTAATATTTTGTTGGAGCAGATTAATGAAGTTTCTTTCAGAAATGTGTCTTTCTTATCAGTTGCCTTTTGTGCGATGGATGGAAGCCACGAACCACACGTTATGAACAAAGAACAAAAAGACAAACAAATATTTATTTTTTTATTAAATTTAAACAAAAATAACCAATAAATAAATAATAAAACAACTCTCTTTTGAAGAATAAACCAACTAAAATCAAATTTTGAAAGCATATTTTGAAAAAAAAATTAAGGTGATAAAAACAATAAGAAAAGATAATGAATCTATTGAGTGGATTTTTTCAATTTTGGAGTCTCTTACTCTTTGCTCGCGTAGTACAATTTTCTTTGTCTGCACTAATTCTCTTCACATCCCCACAAAATTTCACATTCTACGTAAGAACTCGGAATTTTTTACAAATCCTTTTCAACAATGTCAACTTTTACACATGATACATGTATTTAAATTCAACACTACAAACTCTGTAGAATTCTCATTTTCAAACCAGTCTCTAATTTCTGATTCACTTTTTTTAGGTCGGTCCTTACCTTCTGATGCTCACTTTTGATATTTATCCTTACCTTTCAATTCTCATTTTTGAATCAATCCTTAAACCCTTTTTAGGTCGGTCGCTACCTTTCGATGCTCTCTTTGGAGATTGATCCATAACTTTTGATTCTCATTTTAGAATCAGTCCTTAATTTCTGATTCACAACTTTTGAGGTCGGTCCTTACCTTCCGACGCTCTCTTTTGAGATTGATCCTTACCTTTCAATTCTAATTTTAGAATCAGTCCCTAATTTCTGATTCACCCTTTTTGAGATTGATCCTTACCTTTAATTCTCATTTTTGAATCAGTCCCTATTTTCTGATTCACTACTTTTGAGGTCGGTCCTTACCTTCTGACGCTCTCTTTTGAGATTGATCACTACCTTTCAATTCTTATTTTAGAATCAGTCCCTAATTTTTGATTCACACCTTTTGAGGTTGGTCCTTACCTTCTGACGCTCACTTTTGAGATTGATCACTACCTTTCAATTCTCATTCTCTAATCAGTCCCTAATTTCTGATTCACACCTTTTAAGGTTGGTCCTTACCTTTCGATGCTCTCTTTTGAGATTGATCCTTACCTTTCAATTCTTATTTTCAAATCTATCTCTAATTTATGATTCACCCTTTTTAGGATTTTTCCTTTCCTTTCAATTCTCATTTTCGAATCAGTCCCTAATTTCTGATTCATTACTTCTGAGGTTGGTCCTTACCTTCTGACGCTTTCTTTTGATATTGATTTCTTCCTTTCAATTATCATTTTCAATCAGTCCCTAATTTTTGATTCACTACTTTACCTTTCGACACTCTCTTTTGAGATTGATCATTACCTTTTAATTCTCACGTTCAAATTAGTCCCTAATTTCTAATTCACTACTTTCGAGGTCGGTCCTTACCTTCCAATGCTCTCTTTTTGAGCTTGATCTTTACCTTTCAATTCTCATTTTTGAATAAGTCCTTAAGTTCTGATTCACCTTTTGAGGTCGATCCTTACCTTCCAATGCTTTGTTTTGAGATTGATCCCTACCTTTCAATTCTAATTTTCGAATCATTCCTTAATTTATGATTCACCTTTTGAGGTCACTCCTTACCTTCTGACGCTCTCTTTTGTGATTGATCCTTAACTTTCAATCCTTGTCCTGGGATTAGTACCTAACTTCTGATTCCTCTCTTTTCATGATCGGTCCTTAACTTTAGACACTCTTCTAAAATTAATACCAAAATTTCAAAATCCCACATCGGGATCAGCACTTACACACTGATTCTCATCTCCTATAAATTCCTGAAATCTAATAACTCAAAATCCACACTTCAAACCCCAACGAGAGTCCCTACTTCTTGACTTTGATCAAATATTCACCTGCTTTATTCCCCAACAGGAAGCAAATAACACACACCACTCCACACCTCATCTATGTCTCTTGACTTAGGAGTTTGTATTGGTTTTTTTGATCTCGTCGGTCAATGCCAATACGTGCGGTGTGCTTGCCCAGCACACAACACCTGTTGGGGGTCCATTTGTTGACCTCACTTTTGTTTGAGGTCTAGATTTTCCTCTTTAGTAGCCTAGGGTCTAGCCATATGTCTTTCTTATTGACTACTCCTAGAAAACTAGAAAAGGAACCCTCACCAATAAAAATTCTATACTTCTCTTTACTCAACTTGAAGCTCTACATATTGGTCCTAACCTCTAGCACTTAGTAGGTGGGGTCATTATGAGGAAGCTCAAGAAGAGTTCCCATAGAACTGTTGGACCTTAAGGTTGATCTTGGGTGTTGTTCTAGAGCTAAGGCACTCACCTAGAATCACCTCACTCACAACCACTCACAAGCACAAACCAAAATTTTTTTACTTTGGACCCTTAACACTTTTGGGATACTTATGTAGATGGTCCCCTAAACCCACCCCACTGTCCCTGGGCTAGGGTTTAGCTAAGACCAGTACATAGAGGAACCAAATAGGGTTTCCATTGGTCCATGACTTATTTATGGTGGTTGGCACCCCAACTCTACCAAAATGCACAACTTAGCCTTTTGCCCGTAAACTCCCTTAAATAGTCTAGATATCCTTGGGACCCTAAATTTGTCCAAAATTCCCAAATTTACCCAAAGTACCCAAATTTACTCAAAAATTATTTCAAACCTTTTGAAAACACCTAAATTACCCAAAATCACCAAAAATTGCCAAATAACCAAAATACCCCTCTTTAGCCCAAAATTCCAACTAAAATCTAAAAACTTCCAAAATACTCAAAATATTCCCAATTTCACTTCTCTCAACTACCACATGACCCAATTTGACCATTTTGATCATCTTTGTCTAAAACCCCCATATTGCCTTTAAAGGCTCAATCTCCCTAAATACACCTCAAATGTCCATCAAAGTAGTCTCCATTTCCCCCAACTTCAATTTTAAACTCAAATTCACCTTTCATATGACCAATTTGTACCAAATCCAAGCTCAATTATCCCATGCTTTGAGCCCAATTTTGATCCAAATCAAAAGCTTTAATTTTGGTCACATGACTTAATCTCACCAAATTGAACCTATAGCCCACTCAATTTGCCACAATTCATGTTTTAAACTCTTCTTAACATTCCTAAACATTAAATTTGACCTTTAATTGGTCTTGGTAAAGCCTCAATTTCATTTTTTTTTGACTTAAGTCCAAAAGCCCCAAATTTTGCCCCAAATTGTCAATGCCTCCAAATTTCACCAAATTGATTGCCTTAACCCAAAAATTGGCATCCAATTTATATTGAAAACTCTTCATGAAATTCCCATTGACAATTCTCAAAAATCAATTTGGACTTAGCCCAAGGCTAGCCCAATCTAAACCCAAGTCTAGTCTTTCATGCCAAAAATGACCAACTCTCCAAAATCCTCCAAATTGAACCACATTGAACTCAAAATCCTTTCAATCCTTCACAAAAAAATGTTCATTACAATCATCTACATCAAATGCATCAATAAATTGGGTCAATTTACATAGCTAGCATAGCCCAAAACTTAGTTTTGGTCATTTAAACCCACATTGGACCCATGCACTAAAATTAGCCTAACCACCCCAAAGCCACCAAATTAATGACTCCACAACCATTAGTTGAACCTTAGTGACCAAGCTAAACCCCATAAAACCACCTAATATAAGCCATGGACCAAAGGTTCCCTAAATCAAGGGATTTTGATTCCATATTTGCTTAAGCCTCGGATATTTTTGCCAAAATGAAACCTCAACTCATTTAATTTCTTTGACATATTCCCTTGGCTCACCTGACCACCTAGCCACCTCCCCTGGCCTGCCCTGCCAGAATACCAAAACTATGGGCCACCTCTTCCAAATTAAAACCATTTCAAACCTAGAGGCCACCTCATCTAAATCAAATGTTAGAGCCTCTCTACCCTCCACATAAGCATCACTTTTCACTCTCTAATTGGCCATGACAACCACCTTTAAGCCATTTTTATAAAAATCTCCCCTCCATGTACGTGGGAGGAGAGTTAAAATTTTCTCAAAGAGAACCCTCCAAATAGCTCACAGAGACTCTTTGAGACCTCCTCAGCTCAAGCCAACCACTTTCCCTCACTGATTTCTACTGTGGAAGCCCAATTTTGAGCTTAAACTTCTGCCTAAACCTAGGACAGAGCTCAATACACCTCCATAGTCCACCAAAATCAAATTAAACTCACCCACACCTTCACCAAAGTGAAAGAAGGAGAAGCCCCATCGAATCCCCCTTCCATAGAGACCCTAGCATAGCTCTAGACCATCACCTAAAATCGAGCTTGGTCAAATTCACATCTAGACCTTTCACCACAGCAAGTGGCTCTATCCCTAGCCTCCTTGGACTCCAACGAATGTGTCGAGCACCTATGATTGAAGCTTCTCCTCTCAGAGCTAAGGTATTGAACTCCCTCTCTAACCGAGCCTATTTTGATTCTCCATTTGATTAGGATTAATATGGCATCTTAACCATATAGATATGTTTCTTTAATTTAGATGAGTATTTAAAAAAAATCATTGAATTTGGTTGAGAAATGAGGGAGATATCAAGTCTTGAAGGTGGATGGTTCTCGGGCTAAGCCATTAGGGACGATAACGGAGAGCCTTCTAATCGCGCATTTATCTCATCAACGGATGAGATCAAGCCAGACAATGCTCTCTTACATGAACCGCAGACTTAGTCACCGCTGATGTGGATGGCAGAGTCAAATAGGAGCGCGTCGCGTGGAGCTTCGGAGCTGTCGTAGGCTGACATGGCGTCGCGCGTTTAAATAGATAAATACTGAATTAAATAAATAAGAAAATGTCCCTAAAATTTGAAAAATCATATCTTAGTGTATAAAAATCACAAAAATAAAATAAAAATACTCTCTTTCTCAGTGAATAGAGGAGAACAATGTGGAAATAATTTGGAGTTTATTTGATGCATGCTTTATTTTTAATTAATTAAATACTATTTTGAGTCTTTTGATTCTCCACACATGTAGATATTTCATCATGACTTGAAATTTTAGCATATTTTTGCCTCTATCTTAGGGAACATTCCCTCATTTTTTAAAAGTCAGACGAGATCTCTAGACAGAGATCCATATTTTTCAAGTTTATGTCTATAATTTTAAGAAATTAATCATAATAATTAGCATGATGCTTTAAAAATTTCAAGAAAATTTTAGAAGGTTTGCTATGACCAAAAAACCCTTTGGAAAATATTTCATGGGTTAAGTCTTTAAGAATGCACCTAATTTCCAACAACCCTAAAACACAAAGAAAATTAATTATGTGTAACACAAATATCTAAATAACTTGATTTTTCATCTCCACTAAGATTCAAAGTTAAGAGAACTCCCCATAAAAATTTCAAAATATTTTGAACTCATTTGATAACTCAAATTGATTTTTCAAGTTATTTTGGTACTAAAATGATTTTGATTGATTAAAATATAACTCAAAATATTATAAAATTGGTTTTTGTTGTTCTGTATATCAAAAGAATTTTTTAAAAATAAATTTAAAATTTAAATAAAATTTTCATTTTCAAGCCTATTTTAAATATTTAAATAATTAAAAAATATTAAAAATCACAAAGGTTATAAAATTCATGAAAATGTTCTAAATTGTTTCTAAAGTACTTAGAAATAATTGGAATACTTTTTCTAATTTTCTAAGTGAAGATATTGAATTTTCAAGCTTAAGATAAATTTTTAATGACTAAAAATGGATTTTCACAAAAATAATTCCAAAAAATCAAAGAAAAATTAAAAAAATGTAAAATTTATACGTCTGTGTCCCTTGACATCAGAGAGATTTATTAAAAATATAAAACTGAATTTTCCACATTTAAAATATTTTATAATTAATAAATACTCATAAATTAAAATATTTCTTAAAATTCAAATCTAATTTAATAAATCATGAAATTTGGTCCCACGGGCTCTTTGGTCTAAGTAAGTCTACCTCTGGTAAAAAATTGAGAGGATTAGGCTTTGCTTTGGTCAAGTTAAGGAATTTTTATTAAAAAATCTTATTTTTGCATAAAAATAATTATGTAAATTAAATTAAATTTTGAAAAGTCACATTTTTCCCTCTGATGTCTTAATTGACACATAATTGAGGTGGGATAAAAATTTCGAAGTCATTTGGATTAAATTTGACAAATTATGAAGTGATAGAGTCTTAGAGGCAAACGTGTAATTTTGAAAGTTTAGTCTTAACTAACATTTAGGCTTAATTAGAAGAGGAAAAAGGGTAACCTTTGACTTTAACTAATTTATTTAGATGATTGAAACCAAAAGGGGATTAATTGGTAGAAACCAATCTCACTTTTGTTCATTAAAGGATAAATTTGTAATTTTCTTAAAATTATTAAAATTTGGAAGTCTAATCAAATAAATGATTTTATACTTAGTGGTATAGTAATAACTCAATAATTTAATACCCCTATTTGAGGTTCAAATGATTTTCAAAAGTTTTAAAAATGAATCATCATCACTTAAAATTTTTGTCCTTTCCAAAATATAGAACTAAGACATCCACCAAAACATTAAGGGCTTAGTAGTGACGTAGGCTATATCAAATATGCTTAAATAAGGATGGGAAAAGTGGACATAGCTAAAATTAAACACCTTTGGAACACTACAAGCCCAAATTAAAATTGGCTTAGTGTCTTTGATAAAACTAACTTGCCTCTTTAAGGTTTTTTACCCACATAATCTTCAAATTAAATAACAAATGATAATTACCCTACTCTTAGGGATAATTGAAACATTATTGTTCATTGAGCATTAAAGGTATTTTTTAGGATGAGTTATTAAGCAACATAATAAGTTTAAATGAGCTCGAAAGTTTTCACCAGGCGGTGAGAGGGAAGCATGGACATGTATCTTCTTCTAGACCTGTTAGATGCCTCAGAGGTCTACTAAACTAAATATGTTTTGCTTGACAAAAATCATCTTTAATCAAACTAATAGGAACCCACCAAGATATGACCTAGGGTTTACGTAACCAAAGCTTTATTTTCCTACTTCATATAAAATGTCCTGACATGCATTTTGAGTTTCAGGTGGTGGAACAAGAAGACTCGCCAGTTTCAGGTAGTAGAACGAGAAAACTCGCCAGCTACACTTTTATAGTTTACGGCTTCGTCTTTCTTGTACTTCAATACTGTACTTTTGATGTTAGCACAAACTTGCATGTTAAACAACGATGTTATCCTGCATGAAAACTAAAACTGTCAGGATTGCCACAAAACCAAAATTAAAATCAATCAAGATAAAAATCTTCTCCACAACATTCAAAATATAAAATAACTCAAAATTTAGTCACAAACATCACACAAAACAACAACTACAAATAAATTAAGACGATTCTATTGGATGATTGGGAATCCTTCGGAGGAGGTAACATACGATTGCTAACAAGGCTTCCCACGGTCTAAATGAAAGCATGAAACTCATTAAGTTGAGTTTAGTAAATTCATTTGCGCTAAGTGAATCTAATAGAAAATAGTGGTGCTAGAACGAGAGAACCATAAGATCCTAACTGGTGTCACTCTAGTCAACTTTAACATGCCCCACAAAATTTTAAAAACTTCAACCATAGAGCCATCTGATTTGACATCATAACTTGACACCCTAGAAAACTCAAACTCATCATGGCAAGGAGCTTGGAGCTAGCATGGTGGGCAGCACAGCCATCTTCAACAGCAATACGCGTCTACATCAGCTAAACCAACTTTATTCCTTAGAATAAAATAAACAAGCCATAGGATTTCGAGGTTGTCTGCTTATGCAACATAAATCCTCACGCTATCTTTAGGCCTTTGCACAATCCTGTTGTGCAATCTAAGCCCTAACTCGCCTTAGGATTCCAAGGTTGTCGTTCGTCATGAATTAAATCCTCACATCTTCCAGGCTATTTGTGTGATCGTTCCAAACAAATATAAGCTCTAACAAATAAAATTGATAGGATCAAATACTTAAATAATTTCTCCTCAAAACTAAAGCCAAACAATATGATAGCTTGGGAGGTCACTGAGGTTCTCCTCTAGATCAATGACATCCTCTAGTTCTTCCTCATTTGGATTCCAAAAACAAAATGCTCCAAACTTGAGCCAATCCATTTCACACCTCTCTGTTTGATATCATTGAAAAGTAATATCTTTTTGAAATCCTTGAAGATAATATTTCTTGATTTTTATTGAGAGTTTTCTTAGATGAATTTGATTATTTAGGATGTAATTAACTATAGGGCTTGCTCTTATAGAAAGTTTGTCCTAACCTAACTTAATATAAACCCTATTTAATTTTTTATATTAAAAAGAGGAAATTGTCAACAAATAAAACGGTTTCAGAGAGCAAACGAACGTTGTATATTTCTCAGTTTATTTGATCGAGCCTCATCCTCAAGTCTTATGTTTATCCTTTGGGATAGAACATGGTTTGAGGTACAACACTCTTTCATTTAAACTATGAAAAATATGAGATCACTTTGATTTCATATTTTCTTTCTAAACATTAAAATGTCCTTCCGAAGTGGGCGGCGGGATTTCGATTCCGGTGACCGACAGCTTCTTACGGGCAACTCCCCAAACCCAAATAATGTCGACAGGGTTAATTGAGAAGCTTACAACCTTGATAAATTACTAAGAAAATAATCAAATATTTACATTGATTTGGCTTACCATGCAATAATTTATCTACATCCCATGATTTCCTTAAAATTTATCTACTAAACCTAACTTCTTATAAGATGAAGGCACAAAACTCACAGCTCCCTTCTAAATTTCTTCATACCCTTGCAACATCCTTCTCGCTAAAAAGATAACAACCTTTTCCTTGGAGATTAATTGTATCTTTTATGCCTTATCTTTGAAATGCATATGGAAAAGCATTTGCAAGATAAAATTTAGTAAATAAATAAATTCTAGATAAATTAGCACATTTTGGGTTATGAAAAGTTAATGTTTTTACAGCACACGGACGTACAACAAACTTGACATTTTCTCATTATGAACTTTTGGAAACAGATGTAGAATCAATTAAGATAAGGAAGACTTGAGCGTCCATGAAATTAGATACATTTTTTTAATTTTCAAAACAATCAAAATAACGATGTAGAAAAACTCTTGAGCAATTTTCAAATAATATTTGCAAGAATTAATGAGGGCTGCCAAAAGCTTACAATAGAGAGACTTGTTAGCAAATGAGAACTAAAAGAATAAAAGTAATGGGATTTTTTTTGTGAGTAATGAAAGGTTATATGTAAAAAAAATATAAAAATGCATAACTACATGAAATGAGAATGAAAAAAAATATTTAGAAAAGTTAGGAGAGTGAAATAATTTTAGTTTTTTCATTCACCTAGTAGGTATGGGGACCAATGAGAGATTTAGAAAATTAAAGGAGTTTTAAATGTCTCCGAAGAATTCTATTAAAAAAAAAGGTACAATAGTTTTCTTTCAATTTGGGGCCACTTAGGTAGATGTCAAAAACTACTTCTGTAGTACCTAAATAAGTGGTCAACAAAAATTCAAAAAACTTTGACAGGAGCAAATATCACGGGACATCCTTATCAAAGAAAGGACAATATAGAAGGTCCTATAAACAATAATCACATATATTGACACAATAATAAAGAAGTCTTAAATTTTTTTTATTTGTCTACATATTATTTTCACCAATTAGGTAGCCAAGTGGTAATCCGGTACATTTACTAACTTACATTTACTAACTTTGACTAATTAATTCTGTGAAAACTTCACATTCTAATTCATATGGCCAACAAAACAAAAAGTATAAGAGTTATGGATATAATAATTTGAACATCATTAAAATATGGACATGGATAGAGATGGATTACTCCATGCATAGAATAACAGTCAAACTTCAAAGGAAAAATGGGATTAAAAATTGTACAATATTTTGAGATTTCCCTCATGAGCATTGGTCTACACATGCATGTACTAATTACTCCCAAGAGTTGATTAGCGAAATTTGTAATGGTATAAAGCTAAATAATTTTCTTATTTCTCTCAGCTTATTCCACTCAATCTTCAGGAAGATTGCGTCAAAAACAATTACTCTAAATGAGCTTACATCACTAAAGGAAATCACATAAGGCAGTTATATTGGATTTTCTGTTCCATTTTCATTCCAGCATAATAGTTCACTAAATATGTGTTGAAACTTATCTATCACTTTCTGGTTGCCACTCGTTTAAATAAGAGGTTCTCATCATTTGTAGACTTGTAATCACCACCTTCAAAAGCTATTGCATATACAATCTAAATAGAACTCCCAAAAAAATTATTCTTTAAGCCACTTTCCAACTTTATTAGCTCAACCTACTCATCATCATTCCCATTCAAAGAATTCTCAAACTCAATAATACGGTACATATTTCACAGTAACACGGTCTCCCTCTATGATCTAGGGAACACTTTGAGGCAAGCCAGTTTAGGAAGGCTGAATTGAAAGATAATGAAGAAATTCAATCAATCAATTCAAGAGATCGTGCTACAATACTCTTCAACATAATTATTTTTAATCACTCCACAAAGAAGAAAAAAGCTTAATTAGATCCTCTAATATAACATAAACTCGAGAGCCTTTTTAGAAGCAAACTAAGGGGCTATTTATGATATAGCGTTAGTTGGATTTACTAAATCTATAAAAATGTAAATCCGTAAATTCACAAAATCAAAATATTTATAATTTTATGAAACTCTCCATTTTCCCACAAATAATTATACAAAAATTTAGGATGAAGTATGCTTATATGTCAGATATGATTGGAGTCAGACTATCTAGACACAAACTTCAACACTAAATATGGTTGTCAATAGAATTACATGAGCATATGAAATGAGCAGACTTTAATGAAATTTAAAAAATGTATTTAAAAAAAGAGAATACAAAACCAATTCCAATACCTGCTCACCCTTGTTCATCATCTTATGCTCTAATTTATGAATTACTTCATTCTCGTCAGTAGGTTTTTGATATGTGATCAATAGGACTTGGGCACCAACAATTCTTAAAATAAATGCTAACTCCATTAGTAGCAAAGGTCTACCAGCAAAATTCCTGAACAATTATATTACATCAAATTTTCATTCAACTGACGTAGAAGATAAGGCTTGCGTTATAAGATCACATATTGCACAAAATTATCAATAACACTGTATATAGCTAATAAAGGTCCAGTGGACTGATCTTCTGGATCAAATAAAAAGAATAGATGGACACCGAACTCTCTCCTTATGTTCTAATGGATAAAAGGTATAAATAAAAAAGAAATATAGGTTAAGGAAAAAGTCGGTATTAATATGTTTAAGATCATGATGCAAAAAGTCTCTTGCAAAGAATCTCTTAAATTTTTATCCTACTTAATGTTACATGCATTTTGGTTATATATGCAATGTTCAACTTCTTATGTACAGTCTTACAAAATAAGCTTAAATTCATTAGTATTAGATAACATTCTACTTGAACAGTATGTTCATGAATGCTTTTGATATTAATGACGGTGATCTGGTGATGACATGGGATGAGAATGGTTTGGTTGCTGGGATGGAATGATCAAGACATCTACAATGGAGGAATTGGGGGAAAATTATAATAGTGGAGAGGGGGAAGGTTAATAGCGGAGAGGAAAGCCATTACGCTTTGGGATGTCAATTCCAACATTTCATAGCCAACTCTATAAGTTCCTTTTGTTGACCAAAAATAAGTTCACTTCATGTGAATAACACAGATGCTGAGATGGGCGTTTGTGTCCATCAAAGGTTTTTGTTTCATTCTGGCTTTGCTTTCTAAAACTTCACCATCCCTTTGCTTTCATATGTTAAAGCTCAATCCGGGCAACTTTTGTCCTTCTTCTCTTAATCAATTTCGGGATAATGCATAATAGTTTTATAATTTTTTTTGTCGGGTTGGCGTAATGATTTTTTCATAATTTTAGTAAGCTTCTAGTTATGCAAAACTACATGCCTAGTTAGTATTTAAAGATGAAAATTTGTGCCATTTTGATTCACTAACATTGTAGCATGTGCAATTTTATGTTTTGTTATTAACATAGTTGTTTAGTTTGGTAGCACCTTTAAATAACACAGTTACAGAACTAAGATCTAACTTCTCTTTGATGACATTTAGATGTCGTTCCAATTTGATGATGTCTAGATGTTAAACCTAATGATTGTTAAATTAAAGGGGCATTTATACAATACACAATTTACACATCTAAGACCTAAAATTTGATATTTACAAGAGTAACACTAAATTCTTTGACATCTATATTATTAATTAACCTTTTAAAAGTGAAATGAATATTTTTAAGCATAGGTTTACAATACCAAAGTATTATAAATGTAAATATCAAACATTAGGTGTTCGATAAGTAAATGCACTAAAATTATGTTATATATATATATATATATATATATATA
>JXCR01145228.1:0-14506 GCA_002079205.1 Phalaenopsis hybrid cultivar | reverse complement strand
TATATATATATATATATATATATATATATATATATTTCCCTAAAATACACAGTAGCACAAGGATCATTCTTATTTTTATTCAAGTAAGATTATACTCAACTGATTCAATGACATTTGATACAATTATGAATACGACATTTTTAAATGTATGAAGATTTACATAAAAGCACTTAATTCCTATTTATTTACATATCTAACTTCTATACTTCAATTTTTACATACATTCCACCTTCCAGATGCATGAAAAGGTGTATATCACTTATTGAAGGTTAAAATGATGGTACTATTGATATGACATGAATGATTTGGGTGGTATAAATTTTTAAAAAAAAAATTAGCTATTAGATATTATGTAAAAATGCAGGATTGGGGTCGTATGTATATAAATACCTCTTAAATGTAATGCTATCTAAATTACTATGAACCGAACATCATAGTTTAATTTATTGAGTAGGTTAGGCTTACAATTGCAATTTTTTGGAATATTGTGTCATCCCAACCAAAACATTTACGAAACAAACCTTATCATTTAACGAATTCTCACCATCCGTACATATTTTTAAGGATTTATATATTTAACTAGTTGGGTCACATTCCATACAGAGCAAGCTCTACTGAAGTGGATTGGAATGGTGTTGTATGCAGTTAAGATGCGCTTAATAAGTTTGATTTTTGAGTTCATTCTGGCGTAGGACTCAAGATATCCAGGCATGGTACCAATGATCTCTCCATCTTCTCCCACGACGACTGCTTTTTACTCGGGAGCACCGAAGGAAGATTGTCTGTGAAGAGCGAAAGCCATGCTCACATGTCAAGCATTTTTTGCTCCATAAAGCGAGTCTTTTGACCACCTATCTCATTCTAGAATTCAAATTTCATCATGTGGCATGGGAATGTATGTGTTTGATGCATTGAATGACCATGGAAACGAAGATGTGTTGAAGGCATGTATTAGCTCAGATGATTTATTTCGTGCGATGTTTGAATTTTTGAATTTGAGGGTGCTTGTTATATCGAGTTACTGAACTGCATTTTGGAAGTATCTGCTATAGATTTGTATTTGTCCTCTAGCCTTCAATGACTTTAGTGTAATTCACCCATAAAGTTCAAGCTTGCTCACTAAAATCCATCTAAACTATAATCTAACAACTAGTCCATTTATCTAGAGGGTAAATCAAATAATTCATCAGTTAACTACAAAAAAAGAAAACTTATCTAAAATTTAAATGATTTGAAAATTTAAGTAGCTTTGATTATACTTTACTAGATACAATGATTGTGCTACTTACAGCAAGAATAGCATATCAAACATATCCAACAAGACTAACAAATCGATTGATAAAAGCATCCAACAAGAATAGCATATCGAAGATGTCCAACAAAAAAAATATTTTTTCCTGCAAGCATCCAACAACAATAACATATGGAAGTTCTCCTACGCATGACTGTTCACCAAGATCAATTCCATCATGGAAAGCAAGACAATAGCATTAGAGAAGGAAGAAGTATAGAAATAAGAACTAACAGATCAACACATTTGATAAACATGTACAAAAGGAGCCATACATATTCCCAAATCAGATTCACCCGAATCCTTCCACAACAACAAAAAAAATATATATGCAAAAGATCAAAGGCAAGGCTTAGCATAGTGCAAATAAGTTTCCAAAGCCAACTTTCACAGCAAAAAATAATAAAACCAATAACAATAATAAAACACAAACGATCGGAGAAACAAAAACGATCGGAGAAGGAGTGGAATGGCAGAGGATCTAGGAGGAAAAAAAAAAGTTACCACAGGGAACGATTGCAGAAGATGGAGTCCGAGGAGTTCTGTGATGTGTGGGATCGACTCGCCGCTTGTTGTGAAATAAGGGCAGAGGAGACGGAGGAGGGGCAGTAGGCGTCTTTCGACAATATTAAACACGGATCTGTGTCTAATAGTAAAATCATAATGGAGTTTTAGAAAAAGCTGTAGGAATGTTATTTTCAAACAGGTGATAGTGTTTTGAAACCGCCACCACTGCAAATAAGCAGTCCCAAACAGACCCTTAGTTTGAACACCAGTAGCTGTATGCTTCTCCGTAGTTGTAGAAATGGAAAAGTTGGGTTTTTATTTCATATTCTGCTGAAATTTCTGTTTCTATAAATGAATCCTTTTAGTATCTGTCTTGATTTTTCTTTTTGGGGAAATTTACTTACATACCATCCAATTTTTTTGTATTTACACATCTAACACCTAGAGTCTGATATTTGCATATATCCTTAACAGCACAATAAAAATATCATCATCATTTTTTTTTAAAGTGAAACACACCTTTTCATGAGTAGGTTAAGCCAAGGTGATAATAAGCGAAAATGCCAAACTTGGGTGTTATGTATGTAAATTAATAAAATTTATGTTGTTATGTATGTAAACATCCCTTCTTTTCTCATCAACTAAAGAATGGGAAGCATCTCCTAAACAAAAATGTAGCTGGTAGGATAATGATAGTAAAGAGGCCATATACATGAGAGACGGTTAGTGGCTAATGTCATTCGTTTAATCTGAAACTCTAAAAAGCAGGGCTTTCTTCAATTTGATGATATGATAAGACAAAAAACGATAGAGCAGTTCATTTCAAAATTCAAATCTACCTCTTTCAGAAGGGATTTAACCTCACAAAGAAGTTCTTCATGACAGTTAGTAGTATTACTTCATTGATGGGAGACTTACCGGCACTACCAACTGAATTTCCATAGCTTCTATGGTTATCCTTCCAAAGCATTCTCCTCTTTCCTGCACCGAAAGGAGATTAAAAATCTAGGCTGTCCAACATATTTATAATTTTAGGAAATCAAGTACATATTTTTCAAATATACCAGAAGTTATATAAAAGGTGACATTTCAAGGAAAAAAATTAGGGATGTTTTGCAAAAATAAATAAATATTGAGTGAAAAATATACTCTACTTGAAACTTCTTTATAATGAATAACTGACTAGTTAGATGTATGGCAAAATGAAATAACAACACAGCAAGTCCCACTCCAATGGACAATCTGCTCTACCAAATGTGCTGCATAAACCATTAGAACAGTGCATAAACAACGTTCTCATTAAAATAAAAAATGTTTTCATGCATATAAATAATGAGATGACATATCTTAGAAAACTGAAATGGCTGAAATCAGAAGACCATCAAATAGAGTCAATTAGTTAATCGAAGTTGTGGTTCCCTTTAAGATTCTACTCATTTAGTAGTGAGCTTTTTTATTTGTCGACACTCTTCCAAGTCATGCTTTAATTTAACGAACCAATTGTAATTCTAGATCCTATGTTCGTCCATACCCCAAATATTTTAATTATTTAAAGGCATTGAATTTTTCTCCAAGATATCACTTACTCTTTAGTAGTATTGATTGATCATTATCAATCTCAAGTCTACTAAAATTACATATTATATACTAAATTTTTCATAAGCTCTCTTATAATTTTTCTTATTGTTTTTACTTTCACAGACTTTTGAACCATCACATCTTTATAAGATTGATTAGGTGTAGCATAAACTTCCTCTTTTTTGCGTCTGTGCTAGCTAAAATCATTTAAAAGAGAGCATTTCACCTTTATAAATTTCTTAGATAATTTCATTTCACTGTAATTTATGTAGCGCAACGAATAAAAGTCACAAGAAGTCTACGGAGAAAAGTGGCAAAGTGGTCCCCAAGCACTTTATCAAGGACTCGATTTTACCTCGATATATAACGATATCAATTTATTTCCACATTCATTTTAAAAAGACAAATAATCTTCTTTGGAGACTATTTTAGCCCTTTCAAAAATAGTACGAGTAATTTAGCACTTTTATAGACTCTAGGACTGAGATGACGCAGAATAGATGGTCAAGAAGCTATTTTGGCCATTTACTTCAAATTTGAGGATGTTTGAAACCATTCATTTAAAATAAAAAAATCTTAAAAAAAAGCTATTGTTTCAGGGAATGGGTAATAACTATACCTGAAAATTTTGCAGGAGCATATCAGTTGCAGCCAAGTTTGGAGCATCCGTGTCTTATTGAAAAAGTGAACTCTGCCCTGAATTCATAGCCATGAAGTTTCTAAGGTCTCCTTCAAACTTTGTTTGAGCATTCATATCATTTCCAACCACGAAAGCCTGAATTGCAAGCGCTTCAAACGTTTGCTCTCGGATAAATTGTAGTCTTTCATAAAATGTCTGAAGAAATAAATCTTGTCCCTTTCCACATGATACGACTGCAATTTCAATTATTCAAAAAATTAGCATAACTTCCTAACCACTATCAAGTTGCAAACTTATTTATTCCTTCAGCACTAGATAAAAAAATGTTAATTCTAATATAGAAAATAAGCAAAGAAGTTTTCCTCTCCAATTTTGCACAAATCTTTCCACTAAACTTTATTGAAAAGAAGTAAAGCAGCTATATCAGAATTTGGAAATATATACTCTATTTCAATCCTTCTGCTGACTGCTGTTTAGAGATCATTCACATAATTTCACGAAGGGTAAATCCATTCATTGAAGGGGGAATTTATGGAATTGATAATCCTCTTGATGGAATGCAAAATTTCGGAATGGGCAATTGGCTAAAGGTCCACACCTGCTATAAGTATATCCTGTTTGAAGTTCATAGAAATAGATATTTAAGTAAAATGAACAAGAAAATACTGTTTATAATGGCAAAGGGGAGATCTTCATTTCGAATTACAAGAGAAAAACGAATATCCCCCTTGAGAACTTTTTGGATAGCATAATCTTCAGCAATTTCCATCAATTATTTTCTAATTCCAAGTTGAATAACTTTCTTTTTTGGCATCTGGATACTGCGAGCAGAAGTTAAGCAAATAAAATTAGAGCAACATATTACATATTACATACAACAAAAAATTGATGGGAAGAAATGAAATGGAGAGCATAGATTGGGACAGGTAAAGGCAACAATGCAATCCTCCTAACCAAAAAAGAAAAAATATATTGTTATAAATAAAATAAAAGACTTCCCAAGCTACAAAATTTATATCAGATTTTGGTAGCCTTGAAAAGTTTCTATTCATTTTTAAGAATGATGAAAAAAGTTGGACATCCGATTAAACAGCAACTGGTTCAATTATTTCCTTTCCAACCATAACTATAAATTGCAATTTATCGCCATACATTGAATATTTTAGTACATGAATATTTTAGGACCTAGTGCAAGACCCATTTAATGGCATACAACGCCTAGGTGGAACTAGTCCAGCATCACACTTATTGGGGGTCCGACCCCACATGAAAATTTAAAGAGTCTTTAATGGCCTCCTAAATCCCTCTGTTCAAAGATGGTTGAACAGATAGTTTTGAAGTCCAAGGAGTTAGCGGTACTTTCCCAAGACAGAAATGGGTAAAGTATGTCAACGAAAGAAGGGTAATTTGGTCCAAGATGGACATGGACACATTACCAATGTGTGAAGATAATATTTCTTGATTTATATGGAGAGAAAAGCTAATGCCCAACGGAGTCAAGATAAGTTTTTTACGCTATTTTTGGTTGGAGAGTTGCCCGTAAGAAGCTGTGGGTCACCGAAATCGAAATCCAGTTGCCCTCTTCGGAAGGACATTTTAATTTACATAAATTATTGGTGTTACAAAAATATAAAATTAAACTGACCCCATATTTTTATAGTTTAAATGAAAGAGCAATGTACCTCAAATCCTGTATCTATCTCGAAGGATAAACATAAGACTTGAGGATGAGGCTCGATCAAATAAACTAAGGAATATATGACATCCATTTGGTTTGTGAAACCTTTGTATTTTCCAACAAGTTTCCCTATTTAATATAAAGAATTAAATAGGGTTTATATTAAGCTGGGTTCCAGAAAAGCGTCCTATAAGGGCAATCCCTTATAGTTAAATACATCTTAAATGACCAAAGTCACTTAAGAAGACTCTTGATAAAAATGAGGAAATATTATCAACAAGGAGTTTCAAAGGATAGGACTTTTCAATGAGATCGGAAGTCCTAATGTTTGGCTTTAGTTTTGAGAAGAAATATTTAGGTGTTTCATCCTGCCAATTTTATTAGTTAGTGCTTACATTTATGTGAAATGATCACACAAATAGGCTGGAAGATGTGAGGATTTAGGTCGTGACGGACGACAACCTCCAAATCCTAAGACGAGTTAGGCCTTATATTATATAGCACGGCCATACAAAGGCCTAAAGATAAGATGAGGATTTACGTTGCATAAGCAAGCAACCTCGAAGTCGTATGGCTTTATTGTTTATATCTAAGGAATGAAGATTGGTTTAGCTGAAGAACACATATTTTGCTGTTGAAGATGGTCATGCTGCCCAGCATGCTAGCTCCAAGCTCCTTGCTGCGATGACTTTGAGTTTTCTAATGTGTCAAGTTATGATGTTAAATAAGGTGGCCATATGGTTGAAGTTCTTTAAATTTTATGAGGACATGTTAAAGTTGATTAGAGAGACACTAGTTAGGATTCTACAGTTCCCTCATTCCAGCACCTCTATTTTATATTGGATTCATTTAGTCCAAATGAATTTACTAAACTCAACTTAATGAGTTTGATAATTTCATTTAAACCATGGGAAGCCTCGTTAGCAACCGCAGGTTACCTCCTCAAAGGGATTCCGATAGAGACATCTTAATTTAGTTGAAGTTGTAGTTTTATGTGATGTTTGTGATTAAATTTTGATTTCATTTAAACCATTGGAAGCCTCGTTAGCAACCGTAGGTTACCTCCTCCGAGGGATTCCCGATCATCATAGATGTCTTAATTTAGTTGCAATTGTAGTTTTGTGTGATGTTTGTGATTAAATTTTGAGCTGTTTTATATTTAAATTTAGTTGAAGTTGTGGTTTTGTGTGATGTTTGTGATTAAATTTTAAGTTGTTTTATATTTCGAATAGTTGAAGTTGTAGTTTTGTGTGATGTTTGTGATTAAATTTTGAGTTGTTTTATATTTTTTCGTTAGCAACCGTAGGTTACCTCCTCCGAGGGATTCCTGATCATCCGATAGAGACATCTTAATTTAATGAAGTTGTAGTTTTGTGTGATGTTTGTGATTAAATTTTGAGTTGTTTTATATTTTGAATGTCGGAAGTTGTAGTTTTATGTGATGTTTGTGATTAAATTTTGAGTTGTTTTATATTTTGCATGTTCAGTTGTGGTTTTGTATGATGTTTGTGATTAAATTTTGAGTTGTTTTATATTTTGAATGTTGTAGCGTTGTAGTTTTGTGTGATGTTTGTGATTAAATTTTGAGTTGTTTTATATTTTGAATGTTGTAGAATTTTGAATGTTGTAGCGGGTTTTGTGTGATGTTTGTGATTAAATTTTGAGTTGTTTTATATTTTGAATGTTGTGGCGATTACCTTCTCCAAGGGATTCCCGATCATCCAATAGAGACATCTTAATTTAGTTGTAGCTGTTATTTTTTGTGATGTTTGTGATTAAATTTTGAGTTATTTTATATTTTGAATGTTGTGGGGGTGAATTTTTATCTTGGTTGATTTTAGTTTTTGTTTTGGTTTTGGTTTTTTGGCTATCCTGATAATTTTAACTTTCATGTAGGGTGGCATCATTGTTTAGAATGCAAATTTGTAGGTATAAAAGTACAGTATGAAAGTATAAGAAAGACGACACTGAAAACTGTAAAAGCGTACCTGACAAGTCTCTTATTCCACCACCTGAAACTTAAATGGCATGTTAAGTCGGTTTATATGAAACAGAGATATAAAATTTTGACAAGCTATCTAACCCTAGGTCATATCTTGGTGGTCCTTAAGAGTTTAATTAAGGATAATTTTGTCAAGCAAAACATATTAAGTTTAGTAGATCTCCGAGGTATCCAACATTTTTAATTAAGGATGATGTTGTCAAGCAAAATATATTAAGTTTAGTAGATCTCCGAGGTATCCAATAGATTTAGAGAAAGGAGCAGGTCCATGCTACTCTCTCGCTGCCTGGTGGAAAATCCCGAGTTCTTTTAAACTTATTATTTTGCTTAATAATTCATCCTATAAATACTCTTAGTGCTAAGTGAGCATTGATGTCTCAATTATCCCTAAGAGTAAGGTAATTATCAAATGTAATTTAATTTTGAAGATTATGCGAGTGAAGACCCTTAAAAAAGCAAGTTAGTGTTATTAGAACACTTAGCCAAATTTTGGTCCTAATTAGGCTTGTAGTGTTTGAAAGATGTCTTAATTTTAATTGATATTTACTTTTCTAATCCTCATTTAAATGAAATTTCATTTAGCCTAAGTCACTACTAAGCCCTTAAGACCTAGGTGAGTGTCTTAATAGTTTTGAAAAGTTTAAGCTTTAGGTGATCATAATTCATGATTTGAATTTCATTTGAAAAACAAAATAGGGTTATTAAATTGATTAATTATTGACTTCAAAAGTCATACCCCTAAGTCCGGGGCTCATTTTATTTTAATAAACTTCAAAATTTTAATAGTTTAGAAATCTATTAATTTATCGTTTTAATTAGGAAAGTGAGGTTGGTTTCTACCAATTAACCCCTTGTGTTTCAAATATCCAAATTAAGATCAGATGTTGCCCATTTCCCGTAGTGAATTAAGCCTAAATGTTAATTAAGGCTAAATTTCCAAAATTACACATTTGCCTCTAAAGCTCTAACACTTCATAATTTGTCAAATTCAATTCAAATGACTTTAAAATTTTTTTCTTACATCATTCATGGGTCAATTAAGACATTAGAGGATAAAATGTGATTTTTGAAATTTTAATTTAATTTATATAATTATTTTCATGCAAAAATAATATTCTTCAAAAACAATTCCTATCTTGACCAAGGGAAATCCTAATCCCTTCAAATTTTTACTGGAGGTAGACCTAGACAAGAGAAGAATTTGAACCAAATTTCATGACTTTTTTAATTTTATTTGAATTTTAATTATTATTTTAAGCTATGGGGTCTTTTTTAAATAAAAAATATTTTAAATGGGGAGAATTAGGTTTTGTATTTTTAAAAAATCTTCCTGAGGTTAAAAAACCCAGAGGAAAAAATTTTATATTTTTCTTATTTTTGTTTGATTTACTGGAATTATTCTTTGTGAAAACCCATTTTTAGCCTTTAGAAACTATTTTTAAGCTTTGAAATTCAGTATCTTCATTTAGAAAATCTGGAAAAATATTCTAATTGTTCCTAAATTCTTAGAAAGCAATTTAGAACATTTTCATGAACTTTATTATATTTATGATTTTTAAGGATTTTTAATTATTTAAATATTTAAAATAGGTTAAAAATCAAGTTTTTATTCTAAACTCCATTTTATTTTTATTAAGTACCCTTAATCACATAGAACTAAAAAAAAGTTTTATAATTTTTTAAGTTATATTTTAATTATTAAAAATCATTTTAGTGCCAAAAATGTTATTTACCTTTAAAAATCAACATAAGTTACCAAATGAACTCAAAATGCTTTGAAATTTTTACGGTGAGTTCTCTGGATCCTAAACAATAATGAAGATAAAAAATCAAGTCATTTTGTTGTTTTTATTTTTTAAAATTAATTATCTTAATGATTTAGGATTTGTAAAGATTAGGAGTATTTTGAATGACTTGGCTCATGAGAAATTTTCCTAAAGGCTCTCTGGTCATCATAAAGCTTCCAAAGTTTTCTTGGACTTTTCTAAGCAACATGCTAATTTCCATGATTATTTTAAGCAAATAATGAACGTAAACTTAAAAAATAGGATTCTCTGTCTAGGGACCTCCTCTGACTTTGTAAAAATCAGGGAATGTTCCCTAAGACAGAGACAACAACATGTTAAAATTTTAAGTCATGGTGAGATTACTACATGCATGGAGAATAAAAAACATCCAAATTAGTGTTTAGTTAATTAAAAATAAAATATGCGTCAAATGGACTCCAAATAATTTCAACATTATTATCGTGTGTTCATTGAGTAAGAGGGTATTTTTATTTTATTTTTTATGATTTTTCTACAACAAGGTATGAATTTTTAAAGCTAGGGATCATTTTTTGATTTTTCTAATTTCTTTATTTATCTATTTAAACGCGTGGCGCCACATTAACCTACGACAGTTACAAAGCTCCACGCGACGCGCTCCCATTTGATGACATCGTCCACCTGAGCGCTGACTCGGCCTGCGATTTATATTTTGAAGCGTTGTCCAGCTAGATCTCGACCGTCCATCAGATACACGCGCGATCGGAGGGCTCCTCGTGATCGTCCCCGATAGAGTGATTTCATGACCACCCACACTAAAATCCTAAGATCTCAGCCTAGACTCAACAAAATCACCTTGTGTTTGTTCTTATGGACTCGTTTAAGTGAGACGAACATATCCATACAACAATCATGCAATTAAATTAAGCCTAATTAAATGGTGAATCAAAATAGGCTCAGGAGGAGGAGAGGTTCAATACCTTAGCTCTGAGAAGGGAAGCTTCAATCAGAGAGTCTCGACACATTCTTTGGGGTGCAAAGTATCTAGGGATTAAGGCTTTTGTTATGGTGAAATGTCTAGACCGTAATTTGACTAAGGCCAATTTTAGGTGTTGGTCTAGAGCTATGCTAACGGCTTTATGATAGGGGATTTGATAGGGCTTTGGATTCTCTCAATGTGGTGAAGGTGTGGGTGAGTTAAATTTAAGTTTGGTGGAGTTTAGTGGTGCAGAGAGTTGTGTCCTGTCTCTGGCAAGGTTTTGAGCTAAAAAATTGGGCTCTAACAAGAGGATTCAGGGCATTGTGGTGGTTGGGTTGCACTGAGGAGGTCTCAAAGAGGCTTTGGGATCAATTTGAGGAAGTCTCTTAGAGCAATTTTCAGCTCTCCCTCCTTGGTCGTAGAGGGGAGCATTTTATAAAAATGGCCTTAAGCTTGCTTCCATGGCCAATTAGGGGGTGAAATGTGCTGCCTAGGTGGAGGGCAGAGAGGCTCTAAGCTTCAATTTGGATGAGGTGGCCTCTAGGTTTTGATTGGGTTTAATCCCATGGGGGTAGCTCTCAGTTTTGCCATTTTTCGGCCACTAGGCTGACCGTCCAGCCATGGGAAGTTCCTATGGAGGTCAGGTGAGCCAGGGAATATGTCACAGTAACTTAATGTTTTTAGGCTTTGTTTTTGCAAAAATATCCTAAGCTTAAGCAAATATGGCATGAAATCCCTTACTTTAAGGCATCTTTTGTCCATGGCTTAGTTTAGGTGGTTTTAAGAGGTTTATACTGGTCACTAGGGTCCAACTAATGGCTATGGAGTCATTAGTTTGGTGACTTTGGGGTAGTTAAGCCATCTTTAGTGCATTGGTTCAATGTGGGTTCAAGTGATCAAAGCGTGGGTTTGGGCTAAGTTAGCCATGTCAATTGACCCAATTTTTTCATAAACATTATTTAGATGATTGTTCTGAAGATTTTTTGTGAAGGTTTGAAATAATTTTAGTTCAATTGGTGAGTCAATTTGAAAGATTTTTGAAATTTGGTCAATTTGGTCATATTGGGCTAGACCTGGGTCTAGGTTGAGCTAGCCTTGGGCTAAGTCCAAGTTGATCGTTCAAATGATCAAGGAAGATATTGTGAAGATTTTTCATGAAGACATAGAGTGGAATTTTTGGGGTTAAGGCTCTCAATTTGGTGAAGTTTGGGGACACGACCAATTTGGGGCTTTTTGGACTTAGATTGAAATCAAATGAAATTGAGGCTTCACCAAGGCCAATTGAAGGTCAAGTTTTATGTATGGGAATTTTATGAAGGTTTTTTAACACAAATTGTGGCAAATGGAGTAGGCCATGGGTTCAATTTGGTGGAACCAAGTCGTGCGGCCAAAATTGGGGTTTTTGGTCTAACTCAAAATTGGGTTCAAATTATGGACTAATTGATCTTGTATTTGGTTTAGATTGGTCACATCAAGAGTGGATTTGAGTTTAGAATTGAAATTGGGGTAAATTGAGACCAATTTGATAAACATTTGGAGGGATTTTGGGAAAATATGAGCCTTTAAACGACAATTTGTGGGTTTTGATCAAATATGGTCAAATTGACCAAAGTGGATCTTGAGATAGTTGAGAAAAATAAAATTGGAAATATTTAGAAGGTTTTGGGAATTTTTTGGATTTTTAGAATTTTTGGAATTTGGGGTAAGGAGTATTTTGGTAATTTGGCCAATTTTGGTGATTTTGGGTGTTTTCACGGTGTTTGAAAAGATTTTTGAACCAAGTTGGGTGTTTTGTATAGATTTGGGAATTTTGGACAAATTTGGGGTCTCAATGGTATCTAGGTAACTTGGGGGAATTTAGGGGCAGAAGGATAAGTTGGGTATCTTGGTAGAGTTGGAGTACCAACCACCATCAATAAGCCATGGACCAATGGAAACCTCATTTTGGGTCCTCTATGTAGTGATCTAATGGGTTTATGTGACCACCTACATGAGTCTCCCAAAAGTATCAAGGGATCAAAGCCTAGAAGTTTAAGTTTAGGATAGTGAGTGATTGTGAGTGCTTGTATGTACCCTAAGCCCTAGACCAATAGCCAAGGTAAACCTTAAGGACTAGTAGTCCTAAGGGTGACTCATCTTGAGTTCCCCCATAATGACCCCTCCTACTAAATGCTAGAGGTTAGGACCAATATATGGAACTTCAAGCTTGGTTAAGAGGAGTGTAGAATTTCTAATGGTGAGGGTTCCTTATCTAGTTTTCTAAGAATAGTCAATAAAAAGGTCCTATGGCTAGAACTTAGGCTACTAAAGAGGAAAAACCTAACCTCAACCAAAAGTGAGGTCAACAATCTCATTCATAACCAACTGGAGCGTTATATTGATGATTTGGCCATCAAGAATAAACATAAAATAGATCATTTGAATAATTTGTGGATCATGTTTGAACGATTATGACAATATAATCTCAAGATGAATCCCTTAAAGTGCGCATTCAGTGTTGCCTTTGTGAAATTTTTAGGATTCATTTTTCGTGATCAAAGAATCGAGATCAACCTGGATAAGATTAAAGCTATCTTGGAAATGCCTCCTCCCGAAACTATAAAACAAATACATTCCTTCCAAGGAAAGTTGGCATATCTGAGAAGCTTTATTTTTAATCTCTCAGGTAGGTGTCAACACTTCTCGACATTAATTAAAAAGGATGCCAAATTCATTTGGGAAGAGAAATGCTAGTGGACCATAGAGGATGTCAAACAATTCTTAATGACACGTATTTTGGCAGCCCCTATCACAGGAAAATATTTGATACTTTAAACCGTGGCCTTAAACGACTCTCTCGAAGCCCTATTAGCTCACGTCAATGATGAGGGTAAAGAAAACATGCTCTACTACTTGAGTTGCTGTCTGATACCGATGGAGGTAAACTATCCACTAATTGAGAAGCATTGTATAGCCTTGATTTTTGCCACCCAAAAGCTTAGGCATTACATTTTCTCTCATAAAATTAACCTTATTGTAAGAGTTAATTTGTTGCAATATTTGATAACCCAACTAAAACTTTTCAAACGTCTAGCAATATGTTCAATGATTTTATTGCAATTTGATATAACTTTTGTTACCCTCCAAGCTATCAAGTGATAAATTCTAGCATACTTTCTCGTAGCGCACCCACTTCCAACTGGGTCCCCACTAAACGATGAACTACCAAATGAACAGATACTGCAAATAGAACCATTCAGTACCAGACATTGTGAAATGTACTTTGATAGAGCTTCTTCAGCAAGAAAACATAAGGATCAGGTACAATTATACTTGACAAAGCAAGAATTGGTCTAATTTTCATCACGCCAGACAAGGGCATGTTGAGATTCTCTTATCACTTGACAGTTGTACAAAAAAAAACAAAAAAGAATATGAAGCATTGATCTTTGGGTTGGAATTAAAAATCTCAAAAGATATAATAGATGTTTCCATCTTTCGTGACTCGCAACTCATCATCCAAAAAACTTGCCGAACAATACAAGATTTTGAAGCCAAGACTAGCAGAGTACCACCGATCCATAATGAAGCTACTTGAACAGATTCCCAACATGACTCTCTACCAGATCCCTCGAAGAGATAACCCCCATGCCAATACTCTAGTAAAACTTGCCAAGAAACGGACATGTCCGACAGATTATTCCATTGACATTACAGTATTGTCAGCGTTATTTTGGGTTGATTTGTGGGGTTGCTCGTAAGAAGCTCTCGGAATCGAAATCCCTTCGCCCGCTTCGGAAGAACGTTGAAGTATGAAATCAAACTGACCCCATATTTTTCATAGTTTAAAAAGAAAGAGCAATGTACCTCGTCCTGTATCTATCCCGAAGGATAAACACAAGACTTGAGAATGAGGCTCGATCAAAATAAACTAAGGAAAGTATGACGTCCGTTTAGTCTGCGAAACCTTTGTATTTGTCGACAAGTTCCCTTATTTAATATAAAAGATTAAATAGGGTTTATCTTAAGCTGGGTTCAGACATGCTTCCTATAAGGGCAAGCCCCTATAGTTAATTACATCTTAAA